>JAXDDW010000060.1:1117500-1135000 GCA_034670385.1 Hoplostethus mediterraneus
CTTCCCTTGTTTTCAGCCTCTAGCTCTGAGGAGAATGACAAATGAGAAGCGTGTGACATCCGGAGACAGAGGACATATGAGGCGGTGGCACATGGGAATAACACCTTTAAAACACAGGCATCGTAGCAATTAGCTCGGAGGAAAGGTACATCACAACCAACAGCGGGGGTGAGAGGGGTTTCAACAAGGAGGAGAGATGGAGCATGAAATAAAGAGACTGGAATTGTCGTGGAAATTGTCTGGAAGCACAAAATAACACACAAAACACTGATAGGTTGAAGTATAAAATATGTTGTATACAGATATATTGGAGAGAAATACCTTGAACCAGGCCCGACAGGAAGTCAGATCCTCTGCATGCTCTCTCTCCCTGAACTATAATCTTTATAGTTTCTTTAGGAACAAAGAAGTCTCCTGATTGGTTCATCATACTAGGACAACATGCTTCATCCTCTGGACCTGGACCTCCACATAGTCGTGGTCTGGTCCAGTCAGATTGATGACGTCCTTGCAGGGCCTCACTGGCTCACTGTGCAGTACACAGACACATATTCATGGCACACAACACAGTATCAGACACAAAATAATAACTAATGAATGATAAATGATAAATTCTAGTATTTTGTGCAAATTTACTTTCACAGAATAAAGAGAGAGAAAGAGAAAGGGAGGAGAAACAAGAGACAGAAAGACAGAGAGAGGGCGAGCTCCGTCGATGATCTCTCTTTAACTGCTGAATGAGCGTTTCTGGTCTTTTCCTGACACACACACACACACACATACACACGTGCACGGACACACACACACACACGTGCACGGACACACACCCTGCCTTGCGACTTTTCCGTGTTAACCACAGAAAATGTCAATAAACAGTTTGCCCATCCAGGGCCCGGAAAACAAACGGCCTTGGTTGGGTTTCTGCTGCCAGTCGATCACACACACACACACACACACACGCACACACACACACACACACAGACATAAACAGACATAAACACACACACACACTGTGAGATTAATATGGCGTGGCGAGCCCCCGCCTCTCACTGCTGTGTGCATATGTATTGTGCTTTAGCGGGGCGGCGCGCTAGCAGACAGGCTAACGCTCTTCTCTTGGATTTGGCTCATGTGACTTGGCTAGCGTAATGAATTTAGAGGGATTAGCCCGGGGCTAAAACCCACCAGCTACACAGCCAGTCTCTCTCTCTCTCTCTCTCTCTCTCCCCGTCTCTCTCTCCCCCATCTCTCTCTCTCTCCAGTCACAGGAGACACCGGACAGAACAAACTGGGTCAGGCTTCGACTTGCAACGAGAAGCATTCTGAGCTTTCCCAGCGACTCGCGGGGAGAAAACAAAACGGGAAAGATGTTGACAAAATCAGCGCTTTTGATCGCTGTTTACCCAGAGTGGTGGGAGAGAGAGAGAGAGAGAGACGAGAAAGGAGAGAAAGATAAAGTGTAATAAAGTGTGATCTGCATGGCTGCTCCCTAATTGCTCTTTTTCCTCACTGCATGTTTTGTCTTTTATCAGAGTGGGTTCCCGGTGAAACTGCTGTTCCTATTAGCCCACTTGCAGGGTGTACTCTGGCAACCGGACGATCCTGTCTGACTCCCCCCCCGCCCACCCCCATCTTAATTTATCGGGTATCTAGACCAATTATTTCAAGCCTCCTCCTTTACCTTGTTCTTACCTGCGTTCCGTTGGTGAGTCAGATTTGTGTTTGCTGGCTTTCTGAGGCCGAAGCGATCAGCAGTGAAATGAAAGAGAGGCTTGTTGTTTAGCCTCGTTTCTCAGACAAACCTCGCTTCTCAAATTCTCTGGTGAGCTCTAAAGAAAAATATTTAATGTATTTGAAGTCGAATTTCTTTGATCTGCCCTCTGCTGTCTTGTAACAGAAAAAAAATTAACTTGACTGTGATCATAAAGAATTTGCAGCATGTCTAGTCAGAGTTGTTTTTCTCCATATTCCCTATTTTTGAAGAAATGTTAGTTTCTATGGGAATTTGGCTCCTGATGTGCTGGTGCTATGTGGGTACACGGGTTCTACCATGGTGAGGAACATAACTACACATACACACACATGCTCGCTCGCTCTCTCTCTCTCTCTCTCTCTCTCTCTCTCTCTCTCTCTCTCTCTCTCTCTCTCTCTCTCTCTCTCTCTCTCTCATGGCAAAGTGTGCAGCAGTGCAGTGGTTGGATTGTTGGACTGCCTAAAGATACAGGCTGTCCTCACTGGTGTAGGTTAGACAAGCAAGGTTGTGGAACACGCACACACACACACACACACACACACACATTCATACACACATAGACACACACACAGAGCACAGCAGTTGAAGGAAAACTAGGCTAAAACCCATGTATTTCTCTTCCATAGAAGGTGTGTCATATATTATTCATTATTCATCTGGACTTGAATGAATAACTCTTCAATATTTATGGGAAGAAAAGAGACATAAGAGAAACGCATGCATTTTTCTAGGTAGATGGATAGATGGATAGATGGATGGATGGACGGACGGACGGATGGACGAGATAGATAGATAGATAAACAGGATGGACAGTACTTTGTGTGTGTGTGTGTGTGTGCATGTGTGTGCGTGTGCGTGTGCGTGTGTGCGTGCATATACGGGTTTGTGTTGTGTTTCTAACGGGTGTCGGCGTGGCTAGATATATATATATATATATAGTATTTGTGCAGTTGTGATGCAGTCGCAGGTACTTCATATTTCCAGCGGCGATGCGGGAGGAGGACGCCAAAGTTATTTATAAAACACTTTTAACAAAAGAGATTTGTCTCAAAGTGCTTTTACACCTCAACACAGGACAGACAAATGCAAATATACGCACATGAAAGAGATGGAAAACAATGAGGCTGTGTGTGTGTGTGTGTGTGTGTGTGTGTGTGTGTGTGTGTGTGTGTGTGTGTGAGGGGGGGGGGTGTAGGACTTCAGTATGAAATATAAAACACTATCTCACTGCATAATGTACATCAATATGTGTAATGCAGTTTTATGTGTGTGTGTGTGTGCGTGTGTGTGTGTGTGGTGTGTGTGTGTGTGTGTGCGTGTCCGTCTCCCGAGAGCATGTCTGCATGCGCCAACAGATGTTTTGTGTCCGTCCCGCGCAGCAGAGGTCAGGTCTCTCCTCCTCCTCCCCTCTCCTCCTCCTCCTCCTCCTCCTCCTCCTCCTCCTCCTCCTCCCTTCTTCTCTCCTTTCACAAGCATATGTTCTCCAGGGCCAGGGTGGGTGCCGGTGGCAGCGCAGAGGAATCAGGTCACCTCCTCCATTACAGCTGAAGTTGCACAGGAGCTCACTGCCCCCTATCTGCGCTCAACACACATCCGGGGGAGAGAGATAGGGGCGAGAGAGAGAGAGAGAGAGAGAGAGAGAGAGAGGATGTTGGCATGTAGGGGTTGTGGGGGACAGTTTAACATCAGGCTGTTTCTACATGTGTGTGTGTGTGTGTGTGATGGGGTTGCACAGGTGTGACTGTGTGTGTTTGAGTGTGTAGGTGGTCCTGCACGGCTCGGAGGAATTTCTCGACTGACGAAAATCAAAGCCGAGAACAGACTGAGACACTTTTTTTCTCTCTCCTTATTTCACTCTTATCTCATCGAAGAGGGAATAAGAGACGGAGGAGGGCAAAAGTGTGATAGCATTCAGTTGTTTTTACCTCGCACGCACATGTGCGCACTTCGCAATCCTTTGATCGGCGTGACAAAGGTATTGTCTACAACAATCACTGTAATGGATTCCGCTCTCAGATGTGTAAAGCAGCGATGAAAGCGTGACGTGGTAGTATTGATAAAGAAAGACGTTTTTTTTTTAAAGCCGGAGTTTCAAAGCCAAAAGTAACATCAATGACTCTGCGGTTTGCAAACAGCATTTCCATTCAAAAAGATTACCTCGCAATAAATTGTTTGCACACTTGTTTTTTGCACTATATTGTCTATTCTGTTCTGTTTTCTATTGTTGTGAGCTGCCATAACACGTGAATTTCCCCACGGCGGGATCAATAAAGTTTATCTTATCTTATCTTATCTTATCTTAAAGATGAGTTGTTGTTTTTACTTGTTAGTAGATATACAAACACTGTGACAATGTAAGAAGGCAAGTGTGCCAAGATGTCCTCTACAGTACATATGTGGGGTATTGATTTTCCACACACAAACACACACACACACACACATATTTCAGACACACACATACAGAGAGAGAGAGAGATGGTGGGGTAGAGAGCTGATGCGTGAATGGGTGTTCCTGTCTGAGTCATCTGAGTTTGTTTTTCAGCTCGCTCACTCTGCAGTCCATTAGCTCGGTGTTGGAAGGGCCTGGTATTGGTTTCCAGCTGACAACATGTCCCCCAAGTGTGAGAGCAAGAGATGAGGGCACACACCGCGCTGAGTGCTGTAATACTGCTCAGACACACACACACACTCGCTCACACACACACATTTTCTTTCTCTCGGCTTTGAAAAAGGGAGCAGGAAAGAAATGGTGAAAGAGAGACTTAGAAAAGGGCGAAAGTGGTGAAGATGTGATTTTTATTGCTGCGGAGAAGTAAATGGAATATATTTAGCTGAGAGAGTCCGAAATGAGATATCCACCGTTTGGAAAATATGACACCTGCTCTGACAAGATAATTGCTGGCATGAAAGTACAGCACGTTATGTAATGTTAATGAAGCCGTGTGCTAGCTAACCTTTACTTACAAAGTAGTAATATATATTAATAATAATGGTAGTAAAATAGTATAATAATTTTTTGTAATATTTTATTTTGTAACCTTTGTTATTGTAATATTTTGCTAATATTTTATTTTGTAACTGTTGTTTTTGTAATATTTTGCTAATATTTTATTTTGTAACCGTTGTTTTTGTTATATTTTGGTAATATTTTATTTTTTAATCATTTTTTGTAATATTTTGCTAATTTATTGTAACCTTTGTTTTTGTAATATTTTGGTAATATTTTATTTTGTAATCTTTGTTTTTGGAATATTTTGGTCATATTTTATTTTGTAACCTTTGTTTTTGTAATATTTTGGTAATTTTTTATTTTGTAACCTTTGTTTTTGGAATTTTTTCATAATATTTTATTTTGTAACCTTTGTTTTTGGAATATTTTGTTAATATTTTATTTTGTAACCGTTGTTTTTGTAATATTTTGTTAATATTTTATTTTGTAACCTTTGTTTTTTTTATATTTTGTTAATATTTTATTTTTTAATCATTTTTTGTAATATTTTGGTAATATTTTATTTTGTAACCCTTGTTTTCTTTTAAATATTTTAGTAATATTTTATTTTGTAACTTTTGTTTTTGGAATATTTTGGTAATATTTTATTTTGTAACCGTTGTTTTTATATATTGACAAGAAACATCATGGAACATTGGATTGTCTTCACAAAGCACATGTGCATGAAGTTTGAATTCAAACCACACTGTAAGTTGTTTCTTCCCAGTATGGCCCTTCATGCCCTCTCTGTTGTTCTCCCTCTGCAGGGGCTGCCAACCACCACAGTCAGTCCACGCTGCGGCCTCCGCTGCCCCCTCCGCACAACCACCAGACGTTATCCCATCACTCCGCCAACAGCCTGAACAGAAACACCCTGAGGGGAGGACGCAACCCCATCCACGCCCCCGCGACCAGCACCGGGGACGGGCCGACCACCCCCGAGTCGGTCCAGCTCCAAGACAGCTGGGTGCTCAATAGCAACGTCCCGCTGGAGACCAGGTCAGACGACACGTCACCTCAAGGCACTGATGTGCACTTATGATTTCATGTTTCCACATATGACGAGTTTAGCTGACACCCTTATGCATTAGGTGCAACAGGATACGCTTAAATTCCTGGATCACCAACATTGCAAGCAATCAATAGTAAGGAATGAAAAGGTCATGGTGCCCTGACAATATTCCTGTCACCATAGAATGATCATGAAGAGCTAAAGAGAGACACAGAAGGGATGTAATATGTGTGCAGTTATTACAGACTTCAGCCTTTAACATCCCTTGCAAAAAGGTCACATGTGGAAAATTACATGTGAGTGTTCCCACATGTGGTTTTTGGACACGTGAAAATGTCAAATTCACATGTGATTTTGACCCACATGTTATATTTTCATATGTGGAAATTTCATTTCACATGTGAGTAAAGCATCAAGTGTGAAAGTGCAGGTTTCACATGTGAGACTTTTTTTGTAAGGATTTGCATTAATACTTAAAGCATTGCAGGGGTTTGTGTTGACAAAATGAAAAAACAAAAAGAAAAGGGTGAAGCTGTATGCATTGCTTTGTAGCTGCAAGATCATTTGGTGCCTAAAGAGGAAAATAGGACACAGGTAGGCCTCTACACTACATGCATGATAACAATGCATTTCAAGCCTAGCACACTTCCTCAGGCAGCATCGTTACTAGTTTATTCCTTAATGGTAATATCCCAAAGGAAATAAGGAAAGACAAGCATCGGTACATTTATTTGACGCCCACTATTCAGTTCACTGCACAAACATAATGCTACAGAATACGGCGTACCCCGTCAGTGAGCACATCACCTCCTATCAATCGAAGACAACACGTCAGCACCCGAAACAACACAAAAACTAGCTTTTGGCCTCTTGACTCACAACAGCACACTGCTCATCTCCTAGCGCCACACGTACGTAAAGCTACCTTACATCAAAACTATTATGTATGCAACTTGGTGTGAGGGAGCAGGAAATACAAACCATTTCACACACACACCCCACACACACACACACACTTTTTCTGTACACAAAGAACACTTACCAGGCAACCAGAGCATTCATGCACTGTATTACTATTCATGAGGCGTGGACCAAGAGGGAGACTGCCTACATGCTTGCTTGCGTGCACAAGCTCATCCTCCGAGTGCCTACTCTGTGAGCTGTAGTTGTGTTTCTCCTGCTGGGCGCTGGGGCTTTCAACCCTGCTGGTCCCAGATCAGCTCCCCAGAGCGCTGGCCCCATGTAGTATTTATGAGGCCTGGCCATGTTTAATTCAGCCCCACTGATCTCAGATCCATGCTCAACCTGTGCTGATGCATTGCGTCTGTGTGCATGGGCAGGAGGGAGTGATGTTGGTTTCGAACAGCAAAACACACTACAGCTGTGGAGGCTGTTTCCAGGGTGTAATAGAGCAACTACCTTTTTTCCGTCTCTGGTTCCGGAAGTAAATTTCCCATTCATTTACTCCAGAGACGTTTCAGAAAATCCTTCTATAAAGAGTTTTAAGGAACCAAGACAACCAGCTAGACGATGAATCGAGACCATAAAACATTTGATTCTGAGCAAAAAAAAGATTGGAAAACGGAAGAAAAGGCAAAAGGTACAAGACTGTGTACATCATTATTTTATGAAGTGAAGGAACTACTCATCCCAGAAACCATTGAGAATGATACTTTTCCAACAACTTCCAAACTAACGATAGTTTAGCGCGCTTCTTCTTGAATGTAACATTTGTCAATAGTATAGTGTTGATATTGTTGTTGTTTTGTGAGCGTGTATATAGTGTTTCATATAGTATAGTGTAAAGTGTTGTCATCGACATGGTACAGTGATTCGTTCCAGCTGCATAGGATAAGCAGCTAGCTAGGTTACGTTAGTAAAAAAAGTCAAGTGTAACCTCGCTGTTCCACTTTAGGATTGTGGGTAGTGTAGTACTTCTCCATGTTTTTCTCAAAACAAGGTTGATATCATACGGACTTGTGTCTTCTACAGGAGCATACACTATCGTTTCACAACCTACTAGCTTGTGGTGAGGCTACATTGGATGGTTACGACATTATGGATAATAATCAAAATCCCTATGCAGAATATGAATGGGGTTTTCACTTCCGGAACCTCACTGTTGAGCTGTATATGTTACCTGGACCTGTGTTGCCATGGTAACATGATGAAAGTATAGTCACAGGTAATTATTGTGATTTCTATGATTTCAAATGTTAAGTGGCCTTTGATAAGGGTTGGTAAAGTTATGAACGTTCTTTTCGCTCTTTCGTTCTTTTTGTTCTTTTGCAGATGGGGATGTATTGACACACACACACACACACACACACACACACACACACACACACACACACACGCTGTCGAGCCCTCTGTGGTGCCAGTATTTGGTCATGTTCAGGTGGTGGGGTTCGGCGTGGCTCAGTGCCTGCCACAGCGACTCGAGCCCAAAGCGTGCAAACAGAGATCCCAGCTCCACCCTCCAGCCCAGATCGGGGCCTCCTCTCTGGGCACGGGGACGGGAGGACGGGGGGGCTGGCTGGAGCTGGTGACTGGGCCACAGCCAGCCAGGCAGAGCCAGAGAGTCACACCATCCCTGCCGTTGCCAGGGCCCATCCTCCATCTCATTAAAACCAATAGCTAGGAGATGATGAGGGGGTGTGTGTGTGTGCGTGTGTGTGTGTGTGTGTGTGTGTGTGTGTGTGTGTGTGTGTGAGAATCTATGTATGTGAGTCTTTGTTTTGCTAGACTGTGACTATTCCCCACTGTAATCATATGTAAATCATGGCATTTGTTGTCCACTCGTTATGGTGTGCGCGTGTGTGTGTGCGTGTGTGTGTGTGTGTGTGTGTGTGTGCGTGCGTGTGTGTGTGTGTGTGTGTTGTGTGTGTGTGTTTTGGCTTGACCTGATAGTGTGACAGTGCTGAGAGGATGAAGATTGATCACCTAAGAACACCCTAGGGCTAGGATGACTGGCAGAGGAAAAGAGAGGCAGAGACTGAAGGAGAGAGAGAGAGAGAGAGGAGAGAGAGAGAGAGAGAGAGAGAGATGATATAGCAGAGACATACAATTCAGGGGAGTGAGGGAGGAGGAAATGGAAAGGAATGGTTTACGGGAGAGAAGGGAGAGATAAAGAGCGAGGGAGAGCGAGAGAGAAATGGAGAGAGGCAGTGATTGAAGGAGATTGTTTTGGGGAGTGTGTGAGAGAAGAGGATGGGGGGGGAGAGAGAGGGGGAGAGAGAGGGGGAGATTGGGACCCGTAGAACATGGATTCACCGGCGCTGTGGTAAATGACTATATACGGCTGCTGCCACAGTTTATGTGTGTGTGTGTGTGTGTGTGTGTGTGTGTGTGTGTGTGTGTGTGTGGACGCCTATCAATGTGTGTGTGTGTGTCTTCACGCACGTATGTGTACATGTGTTCCAGCATTTGAGAGAAAGCACCTGATTTCCAATCGGTCCCAGGGAGCCTATTGGCCAGCTGATACCAGTTTCAATCTCTCTCTCATCTCAGGACATTCCCCTGCAACCCCTCCACCCCCCTCCTCCCCCATCCCCCCCCCCCCCCCACTCTGCTGTGTGGGCTGCTCTGGGGGAGAAATAAGATGGCTGAGAAAGCTGCACCATCTCTATTTATCTGGGTGGAGGAGGGGGGTGAGGGGGTGAGGGGGGGGGGAGAGCGAGGTTACTTTGAAATGCATGACTGTGGAGATGGATCTAGAGATGCTACCTGTGGGAATGACAGGGCGGTGGAGGAAAATGAGAGGAGAGGGAACAGGATTCATGTACTACCGTGTACCTCCTGTGTACTATATACACCAGGGAGCTGCAAGGTATATAACTGATGTGATATCGTATCCATACAGTATATAACCGTAACACCACGATGCCCTGAGACCCACCGTGATACGCCCCCGCACCGCAAAACGATTAACGATTTTTAGCAGTTGAACCTTGAGGGTTTCAAGCTCAGCACACGTCCTCAGGCGGCGTTCCTTAATGGGAATATCCCGATGGAAATAGGGAACGTCATGAAACGACGTCAACCCGTTGGCAGATTTTTTTTTCACTTGCTTTTAAGAAAAAAACAATTTTAAGACGCAACATGATTTGTTAAAGCCCCAGGAAATTTGGCTTGAAATAGTAAAAATTAATATATGATGTCAAAGTTTAGTGTCTAATTAAGCATTCACAAAAATCTGAGTGAAAATAAACGTTCAGAAATATTAGAAAACCTCGTTCAAAAACATCATTTCAGCTGTTTTCATTTCTCAGGACTGTGTAGGCGTGTCAGATCAGGATTTGATTGACATCCTGACACGATGGATAGCTCCGCCCATGTCAAACTGTCAAGCTGTTGCACCTGTTGGGGGCGGGATAACTGACGTGCATTGTTTAATGATTGGATGAATGAATTCTCTGCATCATAATCAATTCAACCCACTGTTCTGAACCCCCCACTCATCTGAACGAGGTCTTCTAATATTTCTGAACGTTTATTTTCACTCAGATTTTTGTGGATGTTTAATTAGACACTAAACTTTGATATCATATATTCATTTTTACTATTTCAAGACAAGTTTCCTGGGGCTTTAAGATCAATATTTCTGCAGTGTACTCACGCAACTCCACATTTGAACTCTTCAGTACATCAGCTGCATCTTCCCATCAACGAAGCGTGTGAAACTAATACTCCTCATGATGACACCCGTCAGCGTCCTCCCCGTCAGCGTCCTCCCCCGTCAGCGTCCTCCCCCGTCAGCGTCCTCCCCCGTCAGCGTCCTCCTCCCCCGTCAGCGTCCTCCCCCGCCAGCGTCCTCCCCCGTCAGCGTCCTCCCCCGTCAGCGTCCTCCCCCACCCCGAACCCTTTCATTTGCAGAGCCGACCATTTTCTCGCCGCGCCGAGACGTCCTCCGCTAATTGGGTTTGACCTCTGATGCTGATTCTCACACTCACCTGAGCAACCACATGTTTATGAGAGCTGAGAATATGACAGGTGTGTGTGCATGTGCATGTGTGTGTGTGTGTGTGTGTGCGCTCTCTCACTCACTCACAAGGGGAATGCGAGCTTTGACTTCCTGCTAATTACCCAGCATGCTCTCTGTTCTGTGGTTAATTGTCCAGGTCCTCCTCTCTCTCAGTGGGGATCAGGGTAGGGAACACATCCTCCCACTCTTTCTCTCTGTTTTAATCCACACCACCCTCCCTTCTCCACCCTCCACCCTCCACCCACCCTCCCTTCTCCACCCTCCCTTCTCCACCCTCCACCCTCCACCCACCCTTCTCCACCCTCCACCCTCCACCCTCCACCCACCCTCCCTTCTCCACCCTCCACCCACCCTCCACCCACCCTCCACCCACCCTCCCTTCTCCACCCTCCACCCACCCTCCCTTCTCCACCCTCCACCCTCCACCCACCCTCCCTTCTCCACCCTCCACCCACCCATGTCACCGGTTGCACGGAGGCAAATGAAACATTGGGCAGTCTTATGAAATGACATCCTACATGAATCCATATTGTTTGTGTGTGGGTGGCTGCATGTGTCTGTGCGTGGGTGTGTGTGTGTGTGTGTGTGTGTGTGTGTGTGTGTGTGTGTGTGTGTGTGTGTGTGTTGCATGTGTAAGACAGGATGCATGACAGCAAGGAAGCAATGGTTATACTGGGGGGGGGGGGGGGGGGCTACTGGCAGCTTGGGAAGGGGGGCGGCAGGGCGTTGGGGGGGGGGGGGGGGTGGTCTGTCAGCTCGCTCTAATTATGTGTGACGTTTTTACGCTGGACCACTGTCAAAACTCGCAGGATTTCTCACACACACACACACACACACACACACACACACACACACACACTTCCAAGCCTAATGATACAGAGTTGTGATTGCTGGCTGCCTGCGATGGTAGAACCCCTCCATAGTCCTCCACAACATAAATCAATGTCAATTACCTCCCCAGAGCACATTAGACACTTTCCATTGCTGCTCGTAATTAGTATGGCCCGTCGACGTATTCCCATCCGACACCGCCCCAGACAACAAAAGCCCGGGACTCAAATGAATTCAATGCACTCAGTCAAATACGCGAAGCTGCCGCGCATCAAAAAATATATACACATTTTGTCACCGTGTCACATGGAATGCATGTAATTCAGAAGTGCACCCTTCCTTTGCACGGGGGGGGGGGGGGGGGGGGGCTTGTAATTAATTTCCGCCGGCCCATGCCGTCACAGAGGATGTCAGCGGCTGTGAAAATGAGTTGAAACGAAGCGTGGGTGCTGGGTGACCTTGGTGTGTGTGTGTGTGTGTGTGTGTGTGTGTGTGTATGACTATGTGTTTTCCTTCTTGTGTTTGGGATGCACTTTTTTTCTGTATATTATTCTTGCTTGATATTTCAGAAGGACGTCCATGTCTAGGCCGAGTCACTGTCGCTCTCCAGCTGTATACTATGTTTGGATCAATGGAGCCCAATGACCAAACTCACTGTCCAGTCACATGTGGAGGAGGCTCTTATTTTTGCACTTGCACTAATTTCCTTTAAACTCTACATGCACAGTTTTGTCTAAAAAAAAAAGGGCATAAATAGGTCTTTATTTCAGCCAATAAAATGTAAAAACTCAAACTGTGAAATTGTAAAAACTATAATTACCCAATGGGGTTCACAAACTTCCAAGCATGACTGTGTAAATCAAAAGTGATGGTTATGCCACTGGAAACTGGGTATTTTTAGACAATAACCTCACATTTCTTTCTGTGCTATCCCTTCTCGCTCTTTCTGTCCATGTCCTTCTATTTTCTTTCCCCTCTCTTCTTTCCACACCCCTTACTAGCCTTGCTGTCATGCAGTGTACCTGACAGGTGGGGGGTGGGGGGGGGTGGAGGAGGAAAAATGGGAGGAATCCAGCTCGACACCGATCCAACAATCAGTCGCAGAGAGATGATGAGAGAAAAAGAGAGTGAGAAAGAGAGAGAGAAAGCGAGCTCAGAATGACTGATAGACTGAATAATTGATAGAGAGTGGAACTGTGTTCCCAAACCAAACCTTCATGTTGAGAGAGCATCACCTGTTTTCACCCACCGTTTTTAGACGAGCAGACACGTGTATAGACACAGTGTCATGAGCAGTTGTTAAAGCCATCAGGAGAATGGGAGACCACACAGTAAAGCATTATTTTATTATTTGAATCAATCAAAAGCAAGGAGACATGTTTGTTTTCATCATTTATCAATAATGAATACAGTTGTTTTACTCAGTTGAGTATTTAGAACGAATACAAATCAAATACAAATCATTTAGATCTTTGAAAAATGCTCATATGAAATTGAAATATATCTGAATATCTTCTTCACACACCATTTCATAAGGTTTTCTCAAATTGTTGTCACACCATATATTTAATTGAGATATGAACACATGTATGCTCCTAATACACGGTGTGAATTGTTTTGGTCTTTTAACAGCGAATACCAGATATTGACTAAATTAATATGGTCCTCTATGTGTTATTGTCGCTACTGCTAGTGCTTTAACATTTTAAAAAATATTTAAAATGATTAATTCAATAATAATTACTTTAAATGATGTACCCTTGTAGCATCATTTGACTAGCTTATGTTCAGGGCTGCCGGATCAAAAAGAATTAAAAAACCCGCCCACTAAAAACCAACAAAACCAGACAAAATTGCAATCAAATGAAAAAATGAAGTGTACAGAGTGATGCTATTCAATTGACTTAGCAGGGCAACCGGTGTTCAGAGACCAGCAGAACGCCTTTGCTTCCATAAGGATTTATTACATGAGAGATATAATAGATGTTGCCCCCTCTGGCTATCAAGGGGAATTCTATCAAATACAATAAAACAGCTGGCTACAGTAATCAATAATGCATGACATTTACTGTTGCATATAACGGCGCTGAATTTTTTGGGGGGGGATTTATTTATTTATAAAGATTTATTATTTTAGAGATATAATAAATGTTTGTATCGTTTCCAGGGGATTCGCCCCCTCTGGCTATGAAGGGGAGTTCTAAGCGGGTAGCTTACAATAGTTGGCTATAGTTATCAATAATGAATGAAATTTACTGTTGAAATGTATTGGGCTTCCTGAGAGTGATTAGCGCGATAGATTGTAATGTATCAATGAGAAATATACTCACTGTGCCTTCCTAACAGGCGGTGATAAGCCTGTTTACACTATCGGCAATTTTCCCCCAGCAATCCTCTCTGTTCTTGGCAGCGGCAACCGTGTTTTGTATTGCTCATATTTATCCGTTATAATAGTGTGTTCCAGGACCAGATCTTCATCACCTGTTTTCACCAGCCGTTATTAGACCAGCAGACCACACGTGTGTTATGAGCAGTTGTGAAAGTCATCAGAAGAATGGGAGACCACACAGTAAAGTACAGGTCACTGTTATTTGGATCAATCAAAAGCAAAGAGACACTGGGACAGCTATATGTGGGCTGTCACTGGTGTGTGTGTGTGTGTGTGTGTGTGTGTGTGTGTGTGTGTGGGTGTTATGAATGACATGGTGTTTTTGTTGCCGTGTCCTTGAGAGATGTTTTCAAGTGCAGTGTTCCTTGTCAAGGTCAGAACAATGGAATAGGAGAAGAATGAAATGAAGGGAGGAAAAAAAAAAAGAGTTGCACTTGAAGACGAGTATAAGGCGCCGAGGGTGTTGAAGAACAGGAGGAATAAATGAAATGAGGAGGGGCGGGGGGGGGGGGGGGGGGGGAGAAAGAAGAGTGAAGAAAAATGATGGCATGGGAAATGGGAAGAAGAGGAGGGGAGCGAGGGAGAATGGCGAAGGAGAAGAAGTGGGTGAGCAGGTGCAGCGCTAGCCGAGGATAATGGGTAATATGAGCAAAGGATGATGGTTCAAATCCCTCTCTTATCCGTTCTGTGAGCTCTGACCCCACCGGGGCGACGGCGACTCATCCTCCATCCGCCGTCAAGAGAGGCACGAGGCTCATTTTTAAAGTGAGGCAGAGCGAGGGAAGGGAAGAAGAAGGGAAAAAAAAAGAGCAGGGCAGGTGTAGGTTAAAACGAGATCTTGGACTGGAAAGGCCTGAATTGGATGCACAATCACTTCAAGGATGTACAGACTCATATGGCAGGAAGGGTTCAAGGAGAAATTGAGCAGAATCTTGCACATATGTGACCCTGTGTTTGTGAGTAGTTAATTGTGTAGTGTGATAATGTGTGCTCTTCTTCCTGCCACATATATAACAATGTCAGAACAGCCCTCCACTCTTGAATGACTTCTTCTTCTTCTCTCCCTCTCCCTCTGTCCTGCAGGCACTTCCTGTTCAAGACGTCGTCAGGGACCACGCCTCTCTTCAGTAGCTCCTCCCCCGGGTACCCCTTGACCTCCGGAACGGTGTACTCTCCGCCCCCTCGCCTGCTGCCCAGAAATACTTTCTCCCGCTCGGCCTTCAAGCTAAAGAAGCCGTCCAAGTACTGCAGCTGGAAATGTGCCGCGGTCACAGCCATCACAGCTGCTGCCCTGCTGGCCATCCTACTGTCCTACTTCATAGGTAGGTGGAGGTGCACAAGCGTTTTTTTTTGTACGATTAAATGAACAGATTTATTTTACTTACTTATTTTAAATTCAATGCAACTATTTTGATTTATCTCCATTTTTTATTTACTTTTTTTATTTTAGTAATTTAGCAAGTAGAAAGTTGGAAAAGTGACCTGCACTGGAGCAGGTTATGCTATGCTCTGCTATGCTCTGCTATGCTCTGCTATGCTATGCTATGCTATGCTATGCTATGCTATGCTATGCTATAAGATCAAAACGGATAAAAGGCCCACAGTGGAATCAGCCTCCTCACCAAGCAACTCTCTGGAAAAAATGGCATCATCACCCCTAGAGGATAAATAAATAATACATAATAAATAAAAAGAAGAAATAGATAATAAATAATAATAATAATAAATATAATTCCATTAACAAATACTTTTGCTTCCATAAGGATTTATTACAGAGATATTAGAGATATAATAAATGTTGGTTGCGTTTCCAGGCGATTTTCCCGCTCTGGCTATCAAGGGGAATTCTATCAAATACAATAAAATAGTTGGCTACAGTTATCAATAATGCATGATATTTACTGTTGCAGAAATTTATTGGGATTCCCGAGAGTGATTAGTGCAACAGATTGTAATGTATCAGTGGTTGGTCCCAGACGGGCGTTCCACGAAGCGAGCTTACCACTTATCCAGGCTTATTTCTCTTAGTCTGGCTCATTTTCAGGTTTATTCGGTTCCACAAAGCAAGCTCAGCATAGTTCAAGCTAAGTTGCTGTGGCAACTTATGCTTCCAAACTTGCCTGGGGGCAGGCTAGATATCAGGCTAGACCACAGTTGAAGCTTAATCGGTGTTCCCGTAACACCGATCCGACTGAAACGCAATGATTTTCAAACAAGGTTCCGCCATCCTAATGTTCAACACTATTACCCTAGACCTAAACTATCAGACATAAAATATAACGTTAATAGAAAATAAAAAATATAAAATGATGTAGGCTGTATGGGGGATACAGTCACGGTTCAGAGCGTTGCTAGGCAACCCCATTAACCCCATTTAACCATGAGTGTCCAGCGAGACCTCAAGTGCCGTATTGTTTTTAGAAAACGGTTACAACTTATAGAAATAATTATTTGATGACACAATATTATTTTATTTTATTTAACAAATTCATTGAAATAATAAAGTATCTTGAATATATGTCAAGATGTTTCCACGGTTGCTAGGAGACGCATTCACTGTTTCTGTATGGGATTTACAGTCACTGTAGAACACGCTTTCAACCGATCAATTTCCAGGATGGAAACAACCGATTTCATAAAAATATAATAGAAGTAAGAACCAGCTGAACAGCTCAGTCAGTAGAGCATGAGACTCTCAGTCTTAAGGTTGTGAGTTCGATCCCCATATAGGGTCCAGTACAGTACGATGATTGTAATGTAGTAAGATGAAACCTTACGTACAACCTTTACTATGGCGATAGATAGTACATTTACAGTCTTGAGGTTTCATATATGGCATGGTTTCATTTATAATATTTTTAGCTTTTCATTTCTTTAATATTGTTGGAACACATGATATTTAATAAGGTCTATACATATACTATATTCATTTTTAATTCAACAATTACTTACACATTTAATCTAGCAGCAATTCGTTGATAATCTTTCTCTCTCCCTTTATTTATGTCAATCGTATTTCCCTTTTCATTGTAATATGGCTGAATTCTCCATAGACCTCCACTAAAAGTCGCTGCTCAGTGGCCGTGAACATTGCAGCTCTGTCTTTACCGTCATTTTTTGCGATGATGAATCGATCAGATCCATGATCGACCTCTCGGGCTGCTTAAATAAAGTGTGTATAAATATGCACGCGCAATTATCTGGCTTGTTTGAGCCTGGCTCGGTTTAGCCCGGTCACGGTAGCTTGACTTGGGCTTCGTGGAACCGCTTTAGCCCCGATTGATTTGTCAGGTTAACTCAAACCAGGCTTGAGAGGTTAATCGCCGCTTTTCTAAGCCTGCTTTGTGGAACAGCCCCCTGGTTGGTTTAGCCTGCAGTGTTCTCTCTTGACCCACAATACATGCTCTTTGCGGTTGCTTGTATAACAGACAAGCGCATTCAAGCTGATTCTTGAGCCAGGAGCTTTGTCATTGTAGCCCGGCGCTACACTGTCAAAATCAGACTCGGCAGGAGCCCCGCAGTCCACTCAGCATCAGCAAACA
>JAXDDW010000060.1:1145000-1247500 GCA_034670385.1 Hoplostethus mediterraneus
TCTCTCTCTCTCTCTCTCTCCTCTCTCTCTCTCTCTCTCTCTCTCTCTCTCTCTCTGTGACACATAAAAAGAGCTGACAGTGGAGGCCAGGCAGCAGCAAGGCCGTCAGCGCTTTCCTTTGACCAGGAGCGAGAGATAGAGAGAGATGGAAAGAAAGAAAGAAAGAGAGAAAGAAAGAAAGAAAGAAGGCATGGAGGGTAGAATGAGTCTACCCTGGCAGCAAAATCTAAAGCGTCATGCTCACTCTTTCTTCTCCGCATCCCTTCTTCCCTCTGTACGGACAACCTGAGCGAGCGGGGCTGGAATTTGACAATAAGAGGTTTTGACGCAGGTTTGATGGTCTACTGTGGTGAGGGTCTAGACTGGAACACAGACATACGTACCAAACCTATATGCATGCATGCATCCACTGAATGTGCACAAACACACGCACACACACACACACACACACACAGAGAAAGAGAGTGCAAATCACTGCAGGTTTCTTGCAGATCCTCCAGCAGACCGTGCACCTCCAACAGGTTTTCCACTCAGGGGGATTGTTCCCAAAACAACACCGGGGAGATTACAACAATCATTTACCAGCACTCAGAAGCAGACCTGTCACCAAATACCCCCCCAACCCCCGTGAAGCTGGGGAACGAACCGCTTTCTTAGCTTCCTCTTTACCTCCCAAGCTAAGCAGGAGAAAGACACAGGGAGAAGAAAGAGCTGACAGAGTGCAGCGAGAACACACTCCACCCAGTCTTCCACCGCCGCCGCACAATCACACAACGGAGGACCGAAAAGGGAGGAGAGGGGAAGGAAGGGGGAGTCGGAGAGACATTTCTTCAGAGAGCAATCTGTCACTCGCTCTCTGTCAGACGGTGTAAAGGCGTCCAAATAAAAGCAGGAGATGCTGGCGGCTTGAAAGATTTCTGATTGTGAGAGGGGAAGATGGGCGAGAGCGGGAGAGAGAGAGAGAGAAAAATAAATGTTTATGATTTTAATAGTCGATTTTGTTTTGTGGTGTTTGTTACCTGCCACGTTGTTTGCTGTATTAACGGCATCGGTTGCCATATAAATGACAGATCAGATTTAGAGGGTTGCTGCTGCGTTTCTTTGGCTTCATGAGATTTGTGTCTTTTGCTCCCCGATTTCTGAACAATCCGTTTAAACCTGTTCTCTCTCTCTCTCTCCCTCTCTCTCTCTCTCCCCCTCTCTCTCTCTCTCTCTCTCTGTGCAGCAATCAACCTGCTGGGTTTGACGTGGCAGCTGAAGCCATCCGACGGCCCCGTGTTGAACAACGGACTGGGAACCGGCCTCCCCGTCAACAGCGATGTGGCCACACTGCCCTCTGGAGGCAGAGGTGAGAACTACGTCTACTACACTCTCGTCGTCGTCGAGACGCCGGCTAAACCATCCGCCCCACAAAAAAAAAAAAAAAAAATGCACGGACGGAACAGAGGAATGTGCAAAAATAACGCCTTTAATGCAGATTGTTAAATTCGAGGATGTTTTTTTGTGCACGTGGCATGTACCCGTACAACCACCGCATCGAAATGTGTCGAGCTGGGTTTATTGTCTAAGTCAACAGTGAGGTAAAACAGAGACTGCAGTAACACGCCCCCCTCCCTCCTCCTCCTCTTCTCCTTTAATGCCCCCATGCGGTTTTCTATCTATTCTTCTATCACTCGCCCAATCTATCTCTCTAACACACACACACACACACACACACACAGGGGGCGTGCTGCTGTATGTGTGTGTGTGTGGGCTGCTGCTGCTCTGTGTCGGTGTGCTGTATTAATGAGAGGGCCGTGGTGCTTGTGTTCCCCAGCCGTCTGGGCCAGATGCTGCTGTTGTTCTTCTCATTGTTACTTTTATTCCTTTACTATTCAACACACACACACACACACACACACACACACACACACACACACACACACACTGTCTTCCCCTGTCAGGGCCGCCACGCTCTGCTTTAGAGGGCTGACCTGATTGCAGGATGCTGTGTATGTGTCTGTGTCTACGCCTGTGTGTGTGTGTGTGTTATGTGTGTGTGTGTGTAGGCGCCTGTCTATGTGTCTACATAGAAAGCCCTGCAGTCCTATCAGCCCACTGTCTGCCCACTCTCATTTTAGCTCAAGTCAACTCAGTCCAGTCTTGCAGGCTTTTAGGCAAAGGCGTGACTTTGCATCGCCGGTGTACGTGGTTGAGCCGCAGCCACGTCCAGCATGACTCAGTTGAACTCAGGTTGTACAGGTGTTAGCGTTCCATGCAGGTCACACAGGTAGCTGAAGGTGCTCACTCTCCATTCTCCGTTCAATTTTCAGAATTGTATTTGAAGTTGATACACTGTGATGATTGTTTATTGACTTTTGGCAAGTAAATTACTGTAATTATTGATTTTCCTCTCCGTGCTCCAGGTCCGTGGGCAGGCCGCAACAGCAGCATCGACACGGGAAATGTGGAGGTTGGGAGGAGGGTGACCCAGGAAGTCCCTCCGGGGGTATTCTGGAGGTCCCTGCTCCACCTCAGCCAACCCCAGTTCCTCAAGTTCAACATCTCCCTGGGCAAGGACGCCTTGTTCGGGGTCTACATCCGCAAGGGCCTGCCCCCCTCACACGCACAGGTCTGTTACCGGAGACCAGACGTACATATACCATATTTCTGGAAGTAAAAGTGTACATTCTGTTCAGGCCCCCACAGCAC
This sequence comes from Hoplostethus mediterraneus, assembly GCA_034670385.1. Taxonomy (NCBI): domain Eukaryota; kingdom Metazoa; phylum Chordata; class Actinopteri; order Trachichthyiformes; family Trachichthyidae; genus Hoplostethus; species Hoplostethus mediterraneus. The sequence goes on from JAXDDW010000060.1 coordinate 1,147,692, forward strand.
GTTTGTGACATATTGACCTAATCAATGAACATTGTATTAGAACGTGATCTCAGCTCTCTGGCTCCTGGGTGATACAGTAACGTTGGGCTACTTGGCTTGCTGGGTGACGTTAGCAATCGAACCTTTTGCAAACATGCAACTTTACGATCATGAATATAGATGCAATTCCAAATATGCAGGGGTGGTAAAAAGTAAAGCTTCAGAAAGTAGAAATCCTAACCACGTATTTGCTCCAACCAAGATGAAGAGTTAGTGCTAATTAGAATCACCTGGTATATGGGATGGGTGGAGCAAAAACATGGTCAGTACTTCTACTTTTTTACACCCCTGCATATATGCTATATATATATATTGACACACACCACATTATCCCAGCAATCCAAGTGAGTAAGGACCCCAGGATATGTTATCGCAGCATCAAACATCATCAAACATCTTTGTGTACAAGTCGAGAATTATGGAAGTTGTGTCAATAATTGCAGATTTATTTGTTAAATTCACAATAATGCAACTTTGACTTACTTTATAATTAGATACTACTCCATTAAGAACAGACTTGATTTGTAGAATATGATTTAATGACACCATGATGAAGTTTGATTGCGTCCAGGTATAGAGGAGAGACGTGTCCCACTCCCAACTGCCTGACTGGACCACGGTGTCATGTCATGTCATGTCATGGCTACTGTGCCATAATGAAAAACAATATCTGAAATGTTTCCTAGAAGCACAAAGAAATTCATCCTCCCTGCTTCCCTCAATGCAATTTTCAGTCGTACTCTCTCTCCCCCCCCCTTTTATTCTCCCTGCATATACAACTATGCCTTGTTACTAAACTATAAATACATACTCTCTCTTTCAATCCGTTCAACTCCCTCTCTCTTTCTCCCCCCCAGTATGACTACATGGAGCGTCTAGACGGGAAGGAAAAGTGGAGCGTGGTGGAGTCTCCGCGGGAGAGGAGGAGCATCCAGACGGTGGTCCTCAACGAGGCGGTGTTCGTTCAGTACCTGGACGCCGGCGCCTGGCACCTGGCCTTCTACAACGACGGCCGGGAGAGAGAGACCGTTTCCTTCAGCACAAACGTCATGGGTGAGACGGCGGGGGCGGGAGGAGGGAGGGAGGGAGGGAGGGAGGGAGGGAGGGAGGAATGGAGGTAGCAGGAGTCAGAGGAGTTGGAGGAAAGGGAAGTGGGAAGGAGGAGAGAGAGGTGGAGAGACGGGGAGAGTTTTCCACAACAAAGCAGAGAATGTTCCATCGTGAGGATGTACACAGTGTTGCCGTGGGCGACGCTATGGCAACAACATCATGAGCAGAGAGCGTAGAGTGTAGTACAGTAAATTGATAGTAAATGTAAAAAAAAAAAAACATTGACTCGTTATCTCTGAGAGGTTGCAATTGTTTCCGTGCTGCATGTGCAGAAGCCTGCATGGTGCGATGGGGAGAGGAACATTTCCATTTACAGAACCAGAGCTTCGGTGTTTCAAAATAAAACACCGAACCGGATGTTTTTTAAGACCCGATACAGCTCTCAACATAATTTAAAGCTGAAGTGTGTTGGAGGCGAGGGAGAGATGGATAGAGAGAGTCAAGCAGAGTGAAAGAATCCTTCACTGTCAACATCTCGTAGTGGAGCTTTCAGAATTAGAGCGAGTGGCGAGAGAGAGGGGGGGGGGGGGGGGGAGTTGGACGAAGACATAATAGGAGACGAGTGGGGCAAAGCCAAAGTGGAGTGAAGGATGGGAAGAGGAGCTGAAGAGGAGAGTGAAAGAGGGTGGCATTAGGGTAAGAGGGAGAGAAGGGGCTGAGTTTGAGGGGGAATGGCTAAGGACGTTAGAAGGAGAGAGAAGATTAATGGAGGGAGGCGGTGTGTATGGGCTGATCATGCTTTGTGCGGAGAGAGAGAGGAAAGAGGAGAGAGAGAGAGAGAAATGGAAGACAGGCAGGGGGAGTTGTGAAGGATGTGAGAGGACAGGAGAGGGGAAGAGAAACTCTTCTGCATCATCATCATCATCATCGTCGTCGACCACCTTCCTCCCCACCAAACCATAAGTGGGTTAAGTGGCACTCGAACTTGAACAGAGCACCGGGTACATCCAGTCCGACTAAAATCCCGCCTAGTTACACACACACACACACACACACACACACACACAAACACACCTGGATGAAGTATTAATGACCCCGGTGGGCCCGGAGCAGGGGGAGTAAACAAACAAAATGGGGAGGGGTAAAACAAGAGAGAGAGAGAGAGAGAGAGAGAGAGAGAGAGAGTAGTAGAATATGGAGGAGGAGGGGAAGCAGAGCGATATGGATACGTGATGCAGGGTGAGAACGGTAACAGATACTGTCTGGAGGAATCACTGATATACTGAGGCATGTTGGAATATGAAATATGCATTCAAAGTAGAAAGATGGAACATATGCGCACGAGTGTGTGTGTGTGTGTGTGGGGGGGGGGGGGGGGGGGTGCTTTTGATGTCAGCAAGAGACTATAAGAGCCTTGACTCGATTTGTAGTGTCTTTAAGAATGAATGGCGCCAATAATTTAATGGACTGCTTTGATGCTTACCATCAAACTCTCTCTCTCTCTCTCTCTCTCTCTCTCTCTCTCTCACACATATACATGCACACTCTCTGTCTTCACAGATTCGGTGCAAGAGTGCCCGCGCAATTGCCATGGCAACGGCGAGTGTAATTCCGGAATGTGCCATTGCTTCCCGGGGTTCCACGGCATGGACTGCTCCAAAGGTATTACGACGGCTGCGAATGTGCAAATGTGTTTCTTCTTCTTCTTCTTCTTCTTCTTCTTCTCCCGGACGCTTCACGTTCACCGGCGGTATGAAGTCAGAGAGCGTTTAAGATGGCGCGCATCGAGATACAGGCTGACTGATGATGAATGGCGGCTCCCCTCCCAGCCAGTGTCTGTGTTCACCTGAGACAGACAGCTGGATGTGATGGATAGTTTAGTTACCTCTGCCTGCAATTACTGTTCATGTCATCACCGCACTGCAGCCCGCTAACCACTCTATCATCCCTCCAACTGGGTGAAGTGGTGGTGGGGGCGAGGGTGTGTGTGTGTGTGTGTGTGTGTGTGGGTAGTGTAGCTGTGCACTGTTTCCATTCATTCATTCATTTTCCTCATACCTGCTTATAGAGCGCAACAGTGACCGCCCACGTTTTTTTCCGTCTCTGGTTCCAGAAGTAAATTTCCCATTCATTTACTCCAGAGACGTTTCAGAAAATCCTTCTATAAAGAGTTTTAAGGAACCAAGACAACCAGCTAGACGATGAATCGAGACCATAAAACATTTGATTCTGAGCAAAAAAAAGATCGGAAAACAGAAGAAAAGGCAAAAGTACAAGACATGTGTACATCATTATTTTCTGAAGTGAAGGAACTACTCATCCCATAATCCATTGGGAATGATACTTTTCCAACAACTTCCAAACTAACGATAGTTTAGCGCGCTTCTTCTTGAATGTAACATTTGTCAATAGTATAGTGTTGATATTGCTGTTGTGTTGTGAGCGTATATATAGTGTTTCATATAGTATAGTGTAAAGTGTTGTCATCGACATGGTACAGTGATTCGTTCCAGCTGCACAGGATAAGCAGCTAGCTAGGTTACGTTAGTAGCTAACGTTAGCGTTAGCGGACAAGACGTTCGCGGGTGCGGTAAACATTTCCATGGTAACAGTGAGCTCCACCAATCAGAGACGTCTCTGTTACACTTTAGGATTGTGGGTAGTGTAGTACTTCTCCATGTTTTTCTCAAAACAAGGTTGATATCATACAGGACTTGTGTCTTCTACAGGAGCATACACTATCGTTTCACAACCTACTAGCTTGTGGTGAGGCTACATTGGATGGTTACGACATTATGGCTAATAATAAAAACCCCTATGCAGAATATGAATGGGATTTTCACTTCCAGAACCTCACTGTTGAGCTCTATTCTGGAGCCCGGTCCCAGCATGCATTGGGCTGAAGGCAACACCCCGGTCAGGTCCACCGGTCCAAAACAGGGCTGACACAAAAATAGACAGACAAACAGCCCTGGACCGTGGGAGGAAACATGCAAGCGTCACACTGAGCTGAGATCTGGACCCGTTGTTGCTAACCACCGAGCCACCTGGACACAAGAATACTTATTGTGTTTTTCTGTACATGCATTGATCTCTCTCCCTCTCTCTCTCTCTCTCTCTCTCCCTCTCTCTCTCTCCTCTCTCTCTCCCTCTCTCTCTCTCCCTCTCTCTCCTCTCTCTCTCTCTCTCTCCCTCTCCCCCTCTCTCTCTCTCTCCTCTCTCTCTCTCTCTCTCCTCTCCCTCTCTCCCTCTCCCTCTCCCTCTCCCTCTCTCTCTCTCTCCCTCTCCCTCTCCTCTCTCCTCTCCCTCTCTCCCTCTCCCTCTCTCTCTCTCTCTCTCCTCTCTCTCTCCCCTCTCCCTCTCCCTCTCTCTCCCTCTCCCTCTCCCTCTCCTCTCCCCCTCTCTCTCCCTCTCACCCCACCCCACCCCCTCCCAGCGGCGTGCCCGGTGCTGTGCAGTGGGAACGGCCAGTACGATAAGGGCTCCTGCATCTGCTACAGCGGGTGGAAGGGCCCGGAGTGCGACGTCCCGGTGACCCAGTGCATCGACCCGCTGTGCGGCGGCCACGGCAGCTGCACCGACGGAAACTGCGTCTGCTCCGTCGGCTACAAAGGGCAGAGCTGTGCTGAGGGTGAGGGTGAGGAGAGGATGTGCGACGGGGGTTTTTTTTGGTGTGTGTGTGCGTCTCTGTGTTCGTTCTGGTGTCGTATGGGGTTTATTATTTTGCAAGTAAATCAACACACACACACACACACACACACACACACTACTACTACTAACTCTACCTAGACAGCTCATCATAACATAATCTCACCCTCCGTATATACAGATGAAGTATGATACCGCAGCCAAATACATCAGAGGTTTTATTAAGGGGTGAAATCGCTTCTATTGATCCTTGTTAAGAAGGATCAGCCTCTTCACCCTCGCGCTAAGTCAGAAAGAGAGAGACAGCAAGCGGGGGAAAAGTGATGGAGTAAGAGGGTGGGGGTAAAGAGAGCTGTATATGTATGGAGAGGGAAAAAAGAGAGAGAGAGAGACACGGCGCCAGGAGTGAGAGGATGGAGAGAGGGAACGAAAGACAAAGGAGAGGAAGGAGCAGAGTGACACAGAGGGCTGGAGAACAAGGTCAGCATTTTCTCCTCCTCATCATTTTTCTCTCTCTCTCTCTCTCTCTCTCTCACTCTCTCATCCACCCCCCCCTCCTCCCTCTAGTCTCAAATCTGATATTCATCACAGCAGAGTCCCTCAAACAATTTACCTGGAGTGCCGGCGACATGAAAATCGATAACTGTGATCTGCCGTTTCTGCCGGGCAAACAGAAATAGAGGGCTGCGGTTATGTGTGTGTGTGTGTGTGTGTGTGTGTGTGTGTGTGTGTGTGTGTGTGTGTGTGTGAGAGGGGTGCAGCGGGGGTCAATTATGCTAAAGGAGGAGGGGTAAGAGAGGTGTCAGACAAAGAGGACGAGAGAGAGAGAGAGAGAGAGAGGCGACGGGGGAGGGGTGGGTGGGCGTCTCACCCAGAGAGGGGGGTAATTTGTCAAATTGGTTTTCACTCACCACTCGGACTCGGAGCTGCCTGTCACCCCGCAGACTGACAGTGTGTCAGATTACCCCCCCCCCCCCCCCCATGCATTAGCAAATACACGCTCATGCACACACACACACACACACACACACACACACACAGAGGATAATGCGTCAGTCTCTTTTAGAGCACATTGACTGTCCCGTTTATTGACTCAGCTGTTCACTATTGTGCTCTTTAATTGCCTCGCTCTCATTATTTTCCTATTTTCATCGTTTATTTTGTGAACGTGGAGAATGAAAACACGCTTTCTGTCACTTGTCTCTGCAGAACCAACTCACAGTGTTTAACCTTTGTTCTGTCAGTGCTGATGATACATTTTCTTGCTTGTATGAGTTAATTTTCAGTTTTTCATCTTTTTTTATTTTTTTTTTTAATCTCTGTGCCCGTTACTCAGTGGATTGCCTGGACCCGACGTGCTCCAACAACGGCATCTGTGTGAACGGCGAGTGTCACTGTAAGCCGGGGTGGGGAGGGCCCCACTGTGAGCTGCCCAGGGCCCAGTGTCCGGACCAGTGCCATGGCCACGGGGCCTTCATACCCGACACCGGCCTGTGCAGCTGTGACCCCAATTGGATGGGGCCCGACTGCTCCATGGGTAGGTGTACCGGCGATACTCCAGTAAACCAGTGGTGTCGCTGCAGGTGTCAGATGCATGTTTGTTTATGTTGGAAAGCCCTTCAAAAAGGAAGTACTCAGTAAAGTGCAAGCACCTGAAAGATGCGTTCAAGTGCTGCTGCTTACACGGTAATATCAGCTCTGTAGAATGAAGCCGTGAAACTGGAACGCGTAAGAGAGCTCCAGCGTTCGTTAAGACAGAAACATTGCTTAACTTTAATAAAGACAACATCTTTCCACACAGCAGGATCACTCCACATCAAAGGAATCAAACACACAAAAGAAACAATTTTTTTTCCTGTTAGATTCTTCCATATTACATCCCCTGCACACCAGGGGTCTTGGGAGTACATGAATGGAATCATCACATCCCAGCACCAGCGCCCGTCCCCGCCTGCAATCTTTAGGCAGCCGCGCAATCACTGTAATGGAGGCCTCGGCTAAGTAAGCCTCAGTTTCCTCACAGTCAGCAGCAGAAGCACCGAAATCACTGACTTTAATTGAGCGGGTAATCGTGTTTAGCGTAACACGCGTGTTTGATTGTTTGGCAGTATTTTCGGAACACGACTTTTTTACATTTCTACATTTATCTTGCCTGCTTTGCTCTCAGCCCCGGCGCCAGCGTATCTCCAGGGTATCACAGTACAGCTTCAAAACACCACAGAACTACACGAATCTACAGAAAAAAAACACATCAAGAGTACCGCGTCCAGAAATGATGTTTGTGTCCCCGAATCTTTTTTTCCCCGTCTTACCTACAGAGGTGTGCTCCGTGGACTGTGGCACCCACGGGGTGTGTATGGGCGGAGCCTGTCGCTGCGAGGAGGGCTGGATCGGCGCCGGTTGCGACCAGCGAGTGTGCAACCCGCTCTGCATCAAACACGGAACCTGCAAGGACGGGAAGTGCCAGTGTCACCAGGGCTGGAATGGAGAGCACTGCACCATCGGTAAGTGTGTGTGTGTTGTGTGTGTGTGTGTGTGTGTGTGTGTGTGTGTGTGTGTGTGTGTGTGTGTGTGTGCATCAACACGTGGGTGTGCACCGAAAACACCAGCACCCAGTCAAGACTATACAGCAGCAGCTCTTTTCCACAAAGTGAGATTTGGAAAAGAGATGTGGAGGCAAAGGGGAAAAGGTGAGGGGATTGAGGTAGGGGGGCTGACAGAGGAGGTGATGAAGAGGAGGAGGAGAGGAACTTGTGAGGAGGAGTGGGGGTGGGAAGATTACAAAAGAAGAAGATCACGACGTTTTTTTTTAGGTTGCCTCTCAACTGCAGACCCCAGGAGTCTTCGTTTCTGCGGCCTTTGAAACACTAAAGTAATAACGTGATGAAAGATAAAAACTTCACCTCGGGGTGATCAAAAAAAAAGATGATCTATTTCACATTGTGTGTGTGTGTGCATGCTCACACGTGTGCTTGTGTGTGTGTGTGTGTGTGTGTGCATTTCTGTCAGTCAATCACTGTCTCTCATATTGACATCACTGTCAGTGTGGATGGATGAATGCCACGTTCGTTTGATTCTCCCGTAGTGCTTTGAGACACAAAGTCTCATTTCCCTGTCACCCTCAGCACTGTGATTGCAATCTGACACGTAAACACACACAAACAAAGACACACACATGCACAGGCTTGCACACACACACACACACGCACACGCACACACAGGGGAATAACAGTTTATGATCTCCCTGTTCCCCCCCATCAGAAAGTAGGGCAGCTTTGACTGCAGTATCAGCCTGAGATGAAAGAGTTGTCAGGCCTCGGCTTGGCGCAAAGAACACTTCACTAGCACAAGACACTCTCAGTCTTAGCTTATCTCAGCTTGCCTGTTGTTCATTTCAGCTCTGCATGATGTTGCTTGCATTTATTTCACACAAAAAAAAACAAAAAAAAAACACCTCTCCACATCTCTTACCTTCTGCACATTTTCTCCCACTGCAGACCATGGGAGCATGGTTGACAAAGCAGGTACCGTATCTGACTCTGTGGTTTTGTTTTGTTTTGTTTTTTAGCCTGTGGTGGTAGAAGCTGTAGCTGCTGCATCTGTGGGGTTTTTTTGGCCTGGCTTGGCTCTGTAGAATCTGTGGTGCTATCTGTCTGTAGATGTAGGGGGCCGGGGCTCTCAATGATAACTAACCTGTATATGTAGTAGGGGTGGGTGATATGACTAAAAATCAATATCGTGATTATTTCAAACTCGATTACGATTAATGAACGATTATTTTATTTGTTTTATTTTGAAATCTGTTTTATTTTGAAATTGACCGGATGCTCTATGCTGTTCCTGTGTCTGACTTCCTGTCCGGCTTGACACATTCGCTCGCGGCTCGCCAAAAACCGACCGGTCCAAACCTGTCTGAACACGGCGTTACTGGACGGGGCGGAGGGACGTGACTGAATACCACGTAGTATTTTTTAAGGGGACAGTTCATGAACGCAGTATTGGGGAAAGTATTTGGCCCATTCATTCACGGGAAAGTGATGTTACGTCTGATGCGCGCGCACACACACACACACACACACACACACACACACTGGTTGCTTTGCTAACTGGCGCTTCTAGACGTTCCTCGTTCTTGTAGCCTAAATAACAATCGAAATGAATGATTTTTAAAATTTGCATGATTACATAATTAAATCGCGATTACGATTATAAACACGATTATCGCCCACGCCTAATATGTAGCCGCACTCCCAATTCGTAGCGGTGCACTACACCCAGTGGTGAGCTGTCATTGAGCCTAGGTGTTGTGGGGGTTCCTGTAGAGCAGTGTTGAGGTGGTTGCTGTGCTGTGAACGTGTGGATGTGCATGCGTGTGTGTGTGTGTGTGTGTGTGTGTGTGTGTGTGTGTGTGTGTGTGTGTGTCACGTAACTCCTCTCAGGTATTCTGGTCATGTGTCACGTGCACACACAAGGAGAAAATCATGAAAGCTGCAAAAAAAAAAAAAAAAACTTTTGAGGTAATTGGTGAATTTCATAGGCCACTGATGCGAGGCCGTAATGTGGTGTCAAATACAGAGCGGGTGAGTGTATGTTTACGTTTGGGTATTTGTGGCAACAGTCATGGCCATGGTAGAGCGGCTAACAAATCCATTTGTGTGTGTGTGTGTGTGTGTGTCTGCCTGTGTGTGCTTGTATCCATGTGACTCCGGGAGCCTATTAATTACAGTTTTTCATCAAAACAATCCCCACCAACCATAGCAAGAGGAAAAAAAACAGTTTAGTCAGATCGCACGAGGATGCACGGCGTCATAGCTCAGGTGAAGAAATCAGCGCAAAAGATGCAGGTCTCAGGGTTGAGCTGTCTTCCCACACACACACACACACACACACACACACACACACACACACACACAGCGAGAACGCTTAATAGATGGCTCTGCGGTTGAACTTCTGTCTGGGTTACGCCGAGCGGTGCAGGATTGCCTGACAGTACAGGTCCCTAGAGCGCCGTTGAGAGTGTCCTCTCACCCTCTAAGCTTAATGGAATAGCTCTCATTGTTTTATGAAGAGGCCCGGGCCCAGAACAGAAAAAAAAAGGTAAATCGTAAAGGGTTAAGGAGGGAGAGCAGCGAGGAACAGATGGAGCTGGGAGAAGACGGGGAGGAGACGGACAGGGCCGAGAGAGAGAGAGAGAGAGAGAGAGAGAGAGAGAGAGGTCGACGAACACGTGGAGGAAAGCAATCATCGTAATTTCTACGGTAGCTTCTTAACAATAGAGGGAGGAGGAGACGGGGAGGTTTATGCGGGTGGTACCCGCTCCATCCATAAGCAGTGGTGTTGGATTTATGGCGCTGACCTTTTACTTTATGACCTTTAGAGCAGACGGGGGCTGGATACTGGGGGGAAACTTTTTTAGCAGCATATCTCCACTTTCTTTCTCTTTTTTTTGCACTTCTTCTTCTTCTCTCTCTCTCTCTTTGAGTCTCTCATACAGTACTCTAACCACACACACCGCTCAGCGCCACGCACAAGAGTGTGTGTGCTGACCCATAACCCAAGGCAATTTCTCCTCCTTTTTAAGGGGATTTCATCAGAGTCCAACTACATTAGTGGGGAGGGTAGACTTAATAGTTTCTGAAATCCCACTTTATTCTAGTTAGTATGAAGGGGTATCGACTTGGCGCTGGCATTAAAGAGAGAGGCGCCTCGTGCCGGCCTGCCCAGGCAAGCCGATCAATGCCCGCTATGGATTGTCCTGTCCGGGCGCTTCATAAGTATTTGGCTGCTTTAAATGGCAACTCCATTTAACAGGCAATCACTGCTAACTGCCTTTGTTCCCCGAGCTCAATACGTGGGGACAATCTATTCCAGCCCCGGACTGTTAATACGGCGTCATGAGCGGTCCCCTGATGCAGAAAATAGTATTAATTAAAGATAAAAACCTTTGATTTGATTCCTCTTATTAAGCTGAAGAACGTGGTTGAGCGCCCCCTCCTCCTCCTCCTCCTCCTCCTCCCTTCCTCCCCTCCTCGTCTTGGCGGTTCAAATGAGGAGGCGCTCTCGTGTCTGTCTGAAAGTCCTTTGTTGACTTTCCCTCCGTCGCCGCCGCGGTGGTTGAGACGTATGATAAAATGCCAATCAGGGGGGTGAAACGCCTGTTAATTTAGCCGCCGCCTCGCTTGAGATTACACCATTTGTATTCATAGTGCGCGGCTTTATTGATGCAGCGATTTGTTAGAGGGCAAACTCCTGCATTGCAACTCGTATGAAAATGTGTTCATTAATCTACTGAGCAGGACTCACCGAAAAAAAAACAAAAAAAAAACATTTCATAATCTCTGACTGGGATGTTTTTTGTTTTTTTTCCATCTATGTCGGCACGCTACCACCGAGTGGGAAATGTCAGGTCACATCTCTAGGGTGTGTGTGTGTGTGTGTGTGTGTGTGTGTGTGTGTGTGTGTGTGTGTGTGTGTGTTTATTCCCAGACTCTCGTGCATGCACATATTGTTTTATCAGTCAACCCTGTCTTTGCCTCCGTCTCCCGTGGGCAGGCTTAAGAGTGTCACATCGCCCTCCCTCCCTTTTATCGAAGAGGAAATCATTGTGACAAGTTTGTTTTTGGGCTCTTTGTGCTGCTGGAGAAAACACTGTCATTGTGTGTCATCATGCCCCCCCCCCCCCACCCCCCACCCCCACCCACACTTCTCTCTCTGATTGATTAGTGTGGCAAGCGCACACAGGCTAATATTAGAGGGAGCTAGGAGGGGGGGTGCAATTTAGAGCAGCGTAGGGGGAAAGGCTGCTGGCAAAAGTGAGGTGGGAAACAATTTCAAAAATTTTTGAAACCATGCTGATGGGCAATATTGTTTCAGTAGGGATGTGAATTGGTAAATGGAATTTTTTTTAAAAAGCATTGCAAATATAATAGTGGGCTTTAAGAGTAAAGTAAAGTATGACGAAAAGTATTGTGAGTGCAAACTGGAATAAGCTTCAATTCTTTATACAGTGCAAGCAACCAAATGCAATGAGTGCAAAAGACACAGTAACCAGAATCGAACACATCTAACAAATATACTGTTACTTTAAAGCCCCAGGAAACTTGAAATAGTAAAAATGAATATATGATGTCAAAGTTTAGTGTCTAATTAAGCATCCACAAAAATCTGAGTGAAAATAAACGTTCAGAAATATTAGAAAACCTCGTTCAAAAACATCATTCAGCTGTTCAGACCGTTTCTCAGGACTGTGTAGGCGTGTCAGATCAGGATTTGATTGACATCCTGACACGATGGATAGCTCCGCCCATGTCAAACTGTCAAGCTGTTGCACCTGTTGGGGGCGGGACAACTGACGTGCATTGTTTAATGATTGGATGAATGAATTCTGTGCGTCATAAATCAATTCAACCCCACTGTTCTGAACCCCCCACTCATCTGAACGAGGTTTTCTAATATTTCTGAACGTTTATTTTCACTCAGATTTTTGAGGATGCTTAATTAGACACTAAACTTTGATATCATACATTCATTTTTACTATTTCAAGCCAAGTTTCCTGGGGCTTTAACAAAATGATAATGCCACCAATCATTTGAAGAAATGACTTATTACTGTATTGCCTCAAAATATATCCTAGTAGCTCTTGAGTTGAGGGTGTTCTTGCTGTGCTAGTTAGAAAGGAACCTGTATTGGTAGGGCGTTTTGCAAAGCCAAAGTGAGGCTTTATGAGTTTATAGACACACAACACACACACACACACACACACACACACACACACAAACGCATTCAGTTGAACATAATCTCATTCTCTCATGAGACAGCATTACTCACAGGCCATCAGAATCCCATTACCTACACTGAATCATAAGTAAGAGAGAGAGAGTGAGAGAGAGAGAGAGAGAGAGAGTGATGATCGGGTGTCGCTCTATCAAGTAAGTGAATTAAGCCATGCATCCACCTCTGTCCACACATACACACAAGTTAGCTGCCATCCCAGTGGTGTAGAGTCACAAGTACATGAAAATTGACCTCCAGAATTGAATTGATTCTTGAACAATCGATACCTACAGTTTACTACCATGGGCTTATTACATTTAGTCATGGGTCTATAGTAAATGTGTGTGTGTGTGTGTGTGTGTGTGTGTGTTCGTCTCTATATCAACGATGATACAACAAACAAGCATTTCTCCATCTCCTCCTTCCTTTTTCACCTCCCTCTCCTCCTCTCTCCTCCCCTGGTCCTCCCTCCTCTCAGATGGCTGTCCTAACCTGTGCAACGGGAACGGCCAGTGCACCATGGGGCAACAGAGCTGGCACTGCGAATGCCAGACGGGATGGAGGGGCCCTGGCTGCAGTGTTGCCATGGAGACCTCCTGCGCTGACAACAAGGACAATGAAGGAGGTGAATGAGAGAGGAGTAGACATTATGGGATGGCACTTTTTTAAACTTTTTTCTACATTACATTTTTTTTTTTTACATTTTCAATAAGCAAACAGGAAACATAAAAAAAATTAAAAAATTAAAAAAACATTAGGTCATGGGATAATCAGTAAGGGATGGCACTTTTTTTTCTTTTTTTTTTTACTCTTTATTTATGAAATTTTTTTACATTTTCAATAAGCAAAAGGGAACATAAAAAATAAATTAATTAATTAAATGAAAAAAACAAAAACAAAAAAAACATGAGGTCATGGGATAATCAGTAAGGGATGGCATTTTCTTTTCTTTTTTTTTTAACTATGAACATTTTTTACATTTTCAATAAGCAAAATAAGCAACATTTTTTTAAATTAAATTCAATTAAAAAAACAAAACATGAGGTCATGGGATAATAAGTAAGGAATGGCACTTTTATAAGAAAAGAAAGAAAGAAAATATAAACAATGAATCTAGTAATAGAAGAAGTACGATTAGCTTCTTCTCTGTATCCTTTCTTCCTCTAACACCGCCTCTTCATCACTCCCTCTGTCCTTCCTCTCTCAGATGGACTGACAGACTGCATGGACCCAGACTGCTGCATCCAGAGTCCCTGTCAGAACAGTCCTCTGTGTCGGGGGTCCCGGGACCCTCTGCAGGTCATCCAGCAGAGCCCCCTGGTCCAGACCCGGGTCCGGTCCTTCTACGACCGCGTCAAGATGCTCGTAGGACGGGACAGCACGCACATCATCCCCGGAGAAAACCCGTTCAACTCCAGGTGAGGCAGGAAGACACTAGGGGTGGGCGATTATCATGTTTATAATCGTAATCGCGATTTAATTATGTAATCGTGGCAAATTTTCAAAATCGTTCATTTCGATTGTTATTTAGGCGACAAGAACGAGGAACGTCTAGAAGCGCCAGTTAGCAAAGCAACCAGTGTGTGTGTGTGTGTGTGCGCGCGCATCAGACGTAACATCACTTTCCCGCGAATGAATGGGCCAAATACTTTCCCCAATACTGCGTTCATGAACTGTCCCCTTAAAAAATACTACGTGGTATTCAGTCATGTCCCTCCGCCCCGTCCAGTAACGCCGTGTTCAGACAGGTTTGGACCGGTCGTTTTTTGCGAGCCGCGAGCGAATGTGTCAAGCCGGGCAGGAAGTCAGACACAGGAACGGCATAGAGCATCCGGTCAATTTCAAAATAAAACAAATTTCAAAATAAAACAAAACAAATAAAATAATCGTTCATTAATCGTAATCGAGGTAAAAGTTTGAAATAATCGCGATATTGATTTTTAGTCATATCGCCCACCCCTAAGTTCACCTCTATGATTATGTCAAGAATGTACTTAGGCTTACAGTGGAGACGCAGGAGTTACATGTTGTGTACATAGAGTTGGCTGTGCCACGCAGTATTTATTTTGTATATGTACACGTTGTGTCGAGAGAAGTTATCCCCTTAGAAACAGCTTGTATCGGCACATGTAACCGCCTGACACAAAGCCTGCCAAAAGCCAAGTCTGTGTGGCATGAAAGGCGCTGTCAGCCATCAAGTCGCTGTCCTGTCCGTGATGAGTCTTTTGTCAGCAGGCGTTTTTTAAGGAGGTAACTCTCTACACATAAACACATGAATGTACGTCAAGTGTAGTGCAGATGGTTCTCGAGAATAATGGCGGAAATCCAACTTTCACACACACACACACACACACATCTTTCCTTTGACATGGTGTGTTTACATGATTGAAGTGAGCGAGTCCCTAATTATTTTCTAATTAATGAATGGTGGAGAACTGGAGCAATAAATGAATGGACAAATTGGATGATTGAAAGATGGAGAGATTAGTCAAATCAGTTGATGGATGGTTGAAAAGATTGGCTTGATAGATTGTCTCCCTCTTTTTCTCACTGTCTCTCTCTCTCTCTCTCTCTCTCTCTCTCTCTCTCTCTCTCCACCACCTCTCTCTCTCTCTCTGTTTGTCTCTCTCTCTCTCCTCCATCAGTCTGGCATCTCTTATCAGAGGTCAGGTGTTGACGACAGATGGAACCCCTCTGGTGGGGGTGAACGTGTCTTTTGTCAACTATCCCCACTATGGATACACGCTGACACGGCAGGATGGAACGTATGTACACAAACTACCTCACTACACAGACTGTATGATTAGATTAGATTAGATTGGATTGGATTAGATTGGATTAGATTAGATTAGATTGGATTAGATTAGATTAGATTAGACAAAATTGTAATGATCCCACAGGGAAACTAGGCCGTTTCAGACACAAATAATAGGATACAGCAAAGAAAAAAATGGATGTACCAAGAGTAACAATTACAACACTAGAACCTCGTCAGTAAAAATACATGAATTTACAATGTGCAAAATAATAGCATATTATAAATATATAGAAATCTATATTTGACGAATTAGAAATATGAAAATGTATTATATATATGCAGCATGAAAATACATAAGGTAAAATATATGCAATATATAACACATGAGAATATTTGTAATAATGTATAGTGTAGATATAGGATGAGCATCATATTGATTTAGGATGTATAGAAGGTATACATACATATGAACAGATATCCAGTGTTGTGAAAAATTCATACCATGATGTCATCATTTTGTATTTGTATTGTAATTTCACTTCAGTTAACCCTCTTTATTACTGCTAGAGCATCTGAAGAAATGGTGTATCAGGGGAGAAAATATGGAAAATGTTACAGCCAGACAGTGATGGACGTCTACATCACCTCACCCCCACGCTCTTCCCTCCACCTCCCCAGGTTTGACCTGATCGCCAACGGCGGCGCGTCGCTGACTCTGCGGTTCGAGCGCGCTCCCTTCCTGAGCCAGGAGCGCACCGTGTGGCTGCCCTGGGGTCAGTTCTACGCCATGGACACCCTGGTGCTCAAGACCGAGGAGAACACCATCCCCGGCTGCGACCTGAGCGGCTTCGTCAGGCCGGACCCTCTGGTGGTCGCCTCCCCCCTCTCCTCCTTCTTCAGCTCCAGACCGGGGGAGAAACCCATCATCCCCGAGACTCAGGTACTGCATCGGTGACCTCCGGCGGCAGACTAATCTTCCTGCTGGCCTTCGTCCCGTTCTTTCTTCTTTCCTGTCTGCTTTTGCTTTCCTTCCATCTTTTCTCCCATTCTTTCTTTGTTTTTTTTTGTCCTTTAGCCCTCAGTGGAACTGTGACCCCCATTACGCTGCCTCTCTAATCCCCCCTCTAATCCCTCTCCTTCCCTCCTCTCATCTCTTCTCTTTGTCTTCCAGGTGCTGCATGAGCAGATTGAGGTGCCGGGCACCAGTCTTAAGCTGTGCTACCTAAGCTCCAGGACGCAGGGTTACCACACCCTGCTCAAGGTGACCATGACCCCGGCCGTGGTGTCCATGGGACTGCTTAAAGTCCACCTCATGGTGGCGGTGGAGGGCCACCTCTTCCAGAAGTGGTTCCACGCCTCGCCCAACCTGGCCTACACCTACATCTGGGACAAGACCGACGCCTACGGTCAGAGGGTCTACGGGCTTTCTGAGGCTGTCGGTGAGTGGAAGCGGTGAATGGCGTTGAAGGGATAGGGGGCTGAGGGTGCGGGGCTTCTTTCAGTCCTGGATTAAAACCTTAAGGGGAGCAGTAGGGGAGCACTGACTATAACAGAGGGAGAGAGTGTTAATTAGCGATGTTGAGGAAGAGGTAATACACTCCATACCCGCACTTCACTGTACAATACAGCCACAGTTAAGTGCTCTTTTTCATCTATTTTTCATTGAGGCTACACGCGCTTCAGTCAGCCAGCCGTAGCGGTGTTGAAGGGTTATTAGCCATCAGGGTGAGTTAGCAGTTAGCTAGCGGAGCAGCAAGCATGGGGCCAGGGGAGCCTCGGCGCTATTACCTTCTACTGTCACGTTCGCTCACCGTCGCCGTCAGCCAAGCGCTGCAGTCAGGGCCAGGGATGCCGCGGACATCTGGGGCTGCGCGGGGGACAAAAACCATAAAGGACGTTCTGTTCGGAGGATTACCGTCAGCTGAAGTTCCCTAATAGCCACAATGCTTCCTGTTTTCCACAAAGTCTAAATTGGATGCAGATGGTTTAGGATCAGGTTATGTTTTGCTAACCGCGGTCACGGATGCAGGTATGCTGCATTATCGTTGGCGCTGATGCTGAAAAGGTGCTCACGGCAGCACTCTCCCTGAGGCTCACGCCGGGAGCTGATGCGCTAACACACTTTTCCTTTTAATGGCTGGGAGCACACACACACACACACACACACACACACACACACACACACACACACACACACACACACACACAGTAGTGTCCATTGACTGGCTCATCCTCTTTCCCCCTCACTTGTATGTTTATCCCAATCGATCACACCCTGTCAGCACACGCGTGACGGGGGCCTAATGTACTCAACAGCAGAGTTTGTTACCGTGGCAACCGGCCTGGCCAACAGAGTCGGAGGCTCAACAGGCAATCTGTCCAATTAACAAGGTTTTTAATTGATTTAGCAGCACATGAGAGTGTTAGTTAGGTGTCAGTGGGTACAGGTGCTAACTAACTGCTCTGTGTATCACACATTACTTGTAAATGATATGAACTTTGTAGGAGCTTATTTTGTTTTGCTCAGTCTCTCTTTCTTACATGTTTTGGTCTGTTTTCATCACTCAGTTCTATTCATCTTTCCGTTTCTATTTTCGCTTCTAATGTGTAGTGTCGGTGGGCTATGAGTACGAGTCCTGCGCCAGTCTGATCCTGTGGGAGAAGAGAACAGCCGTCCTACAAGGCTTCGAACTGGACCCCACCAGTCTGGGAGGCTGGTCGCTCGACAAGCACCATATACTCAACACGCGCAGCGGTACGTGCACACACACACACACACACACGTGCACAGACTCACATACTGATGCTTGCCTGAACACAGAGGCGAATTATTTCTGATGGATCATCTACTGTACCATTATCCTGATATAAATGGGTTGACGCGGTGATGTTCGCCCGCCGTGATAATCAATGCACTAATGGAATGGACGCACACTGTCTCTCTGTAAGTGGAGCAGAACGCACAAGTGAACACATGCCAGTAAACAGCTCCCCAATGTG
Organism: Hoplostethus mediterraneus; assembly: GCA_034670385.1. Taxonomy (NCBI): domain Eukaryota; kingdom Metazoa; phylum Chordata; class Actinopteri; order Trachichthyiformes; family Trachichthyidae; genus Hoplostethus; species Hoplostethus mediterraneus. Next base: position 1,165,961 of record JAXDDW010000060.1, read on the forward strand.
TCCGTGCGCATTTTTCCCTCAACATGCACTGTACTGTAAATAGACATAATCTCCCAGTTTCTGCTGTGGCTCAGAATATCATTTCCTATCCAATAATCAAACGCCCCCTGTTCTCCCTTACGCTTCCCTCCGTCCTCTTTAGGGATCCTCCACAAGGGCAACGGGGAGAACATCTTTGTGACGGAGCAGCCGCCGGTCATCACCAGCGTCATGGGCAACGGGCGGAGGCGCAGCATCTCCTGCCCCAGCTGCAACGGCCTCGCCGACGGCAACAAGCTGCTGGCGCCGGTCGCCCTGGCCACGGGCATCGACGGCAGCCTCTACGTCGGGGACCTCAACTTCGTACGCCGGGTCTACCCGTCTCTCAACACCACCGGCATCCTGGAGCTAAGGTGCGGTGGACGAGACGAGAGGCTGAGAGAAGAGACAGTGTTTGGGAGAGGGAAATTGAAGAGAGACAGAAATAGAGAGGGAGAGTGATAATGAATGGCAATAATGGATGGATAGAAAACCGTAAATTAGGGATTAAGAAAAAGTTCTAAAAGTAGAGGTAGATTAAAAGCTGCAAAATGGAGAGAAGAGAAGCGAGGAAGAGATAGAGATTAATCAGAGAGTAGATTGGGACTTGCGAGGGTTTTGATGTTGCAGGGGAGATGCTGATGGAAGAAAGGCGAGCTGCGAGATTAGATTTAAGTAAGAAGGCAGGAGAGGAGAAGAGTTGTCTGCAGTACATAGAACGTGGAGGATGGGATCCTCCCAGGAACCGTATGAAAGGAGGCGAGACGCTGGGGATAGCGAGATTGAAGTTGAATTATACACTGCACTAGATACCATTACTCCAGGGGGCTTTTACCCATGTTTAAATTTTGCTGTTCACACCACCGCTCTCTGTAGGTTGCTCTCTCGACAGACTGTGTGAATTAACATTTGTTTTGTTGTGCTTTTATCTCACTTTCTCACCTGAAGGAACAAAGACTTCAGGCACAGGTAAGACGCTTAAAAAACCATAAATCAGAAGTTTCTAGTTCATAATCGCAGCAACAATCGCAAAAGATTTCCCATTGAAAATATACAAAATCAAACCGTATCGCTCACATAATAATCACGATCATCATTATTTTTCCTGTCCCGCCTCAGTAACAACCCCACCCATAAGTACTTCCTGGCCGTGGATCCGGTGTCCGGGGCGTTGTTCATCTCGGACACCAACTCCCGCCGCATCTACCGCGTCCGCTCGCTCACGGGCGGCCGGCTGCTGTCGGACAACGCCGAGGTGGTGGCCGGGACGGGCGAGCAGTGCCTGCCCTTCGACGAGCGCTGTGGCGATGGGGGCAAGGCCACCGAAGCCACGCTCATGAGCCCCAAAGGTACGACGGGTTGTGTTGAGTTGGTGGTGGATGGTGGACTTTATACCGGTCACTGATCTTGGAAAGCTTCAGTAATCCCCAGGCAGCGGTCAACAACTCTCAGTGTAAAAGAGACGTAAATTGAGGGCACCTTCAATTTTCCTTAATCACAATATCTTCTTTTTTTTTCCTGATCTGCCCATTTTGTGACTTAACTAAAGCAGGACAGAGTCAGAAGGAGGTTATAAACCAGATTAATGTTCAACTTATTAATGGAATTATTTTTGTGGTTCACTGGAAGTTGGAACATCGTGACACCAAACTGTCAAGGATGTCACACTGTCACATTTCCTCTCGCTGACATAAGTGAGCGCAGTGGCGTGCACGGCTGCGAGCGTTCATGTGGGTATTGTGAACCTGCGTGCGCTTGTGCGTGTGTGTGTGTGTGTGTGTGTGCGTGTCCATTTGTGGGTGCAATTGTTTCCGAGAGAGAGAGAGAGACAAGAGGGAGAGACAGGAGGAGACAATGAGGTACCGGATTCCCTTTCACCTGTCAGAGGCAAAGTCAGCCGGCTCACATCAGCTTGCCCTCTCTCTCTCTCTCTCTCTCTCCCTCTCTTTCTCTTTGTCTCTCTCTCTCTCTCCGTCTCGCTTACCGTGTCCTTCGATGTATCCTCCATCTGTTGTTGTTGTATCTCAGCGCGTCGAGGAGTTATTTTGGTGCACAGTTGCCTAGAACAAACACACCTGTCTGAATGCCTGCTGCCTGTTAGACCGACACAGCTGACACTGCACCGGCGGTAAACGATAGAAAGAGAACGGCAGAAGCGAATGAAAAGGAGTAAGAAAAAATAAAGAAACAAACAAACACAAAAAACACACAGACGGAAGGAAATGCAGGATACCAGGGGGAGACCGAGGAGGAGTGCAACGGATCGCTTGCCACTTTCTGGAGATAGTCAGCATCTTTCTCGAACATCTCCTTGCAGCCTCCCGTTGTCCTCTGGGAGGAGCACCAGCTCTGCACTGACGATGACTCATCCTAAAGCTAACACTTCTGTAACAGTCCAACGCCAGTTCAGTCACTTTTCCCCCCCTCATCCGATGAAACATTGAGCAATTCTTGCTGTCAGGCCTGCTATCTGTTTCCAGCCTGTGGAATAAAGTGAACTGTAATAGACTTAAAACTTCTATAGGCTGTCTGCTCTGCCGTAGTCTTCATCCTTCGTCGTCCTCTTCCCCTTTTGACAGGTATCGCGGTGGATAAAAACGGGCTGATGTACTTTGTGGATGCCACGATGATCCGTAAAGTGGACCAGAATGGAATAATCTCTACTCTGTTGGGGGCCAACGATCTGACTGCCGTGCGGCCGCTAAGCTGCGACGCCAGCATGGATGTCAGCCAGGTACGATGGGTGGGAGGAGGAAGGGAGGGAGGGAGGGAGGGAGGATGGGTGATGGGATGATAGATGATGATCTAACAGCCCCATGAGAGATTAGCTATGATGCCAGTGTGGACACCAGCCAGACAGGAGGTCAGGGAGTGACTGATTTAGGGAGGGATTAAAGACGTTGAAGCCGTGGATAAATGCATAGATCAAGAGAGAGTGAGGACTGCAGTCACTTTGGGTTCAGTGAAGAAGAGACTTGTCTGAAGCTTGGCACCCTTTCAATAGTCCCTCCCTCAGCATTGATATCTGATGTGTCTGTCCACCAGGTGCGTCTCGAGTGGCCCACCGACTTAGCGGTGAACCCCATGGACAACTCTCTGTACGTCCTCGAAAACAACGTCATCCTACGCATCACCGAGAACCACCAGGTCGGTACCACGAGGACTGCAAAGCCCTGAGGGTGGACGCTCACCGATGAGATTCTGACAAGATTTAGTCCCAATTAGGCTTTCTCAAGACAATTTAGAAGAATAAATGAAATATTTTTCTGGGATGGAAACATTGCTGCTTGGTTAATTCAACGGTTCTCCTCATGCCTAGAGTCTAACTTGACTTAAAGAAAGTTTCATCTGGGCAGCAGTAACACAAAGCTACCATCTCTAAATATCTGTTATGATTGCTGTCGTTTGGGATCTAATACTCTCTTGTCCGACAACGCCCACAGGTGAGCATCATAGCCGGTCGGCCCATGCACTGTCAAGTGCCGGGTATCGACTACAGCCTCAGTAAGCTGGCGATCCACGCCGCCCTGGAGAGCGCCACCGCCATCGCGCTGTCCCACACCGGCATCCTCTACATCGCCGAGACAGATGAGAAAAAGATCAACCGTGTTCGACAGGTATGAGACGGATAAATACACATCGTTTGGCTGTCTGGTTGTTTTACAGCGATTCTGTCAGTCTGAAGTTATTTTGGCTAACAGACCTGACAGTGCAGCTGGTCGGTGTGTGGGTGTTGTTTTGAGAATTCAGATATCAGAGATTGTTTCAGATCTCTAGACACTACATTCAGTTCAGAGGCTTTTAACGCACATTTTCTTGCAGTCATGTTTGGTAAGTCTTTATTTTTGTTTTTTTGTGTAATACAGCTTCTTTAATGAAGTGGCAAGTTTTCCCGTCTCATCCTTAAACATCTCTACTTTCCATTTTTCACAGGTGAGCACTAACGGAGAAATCTCTCTGCTGGCTGGCGCTGCCTCTGACTGTGATTGCAAGAATGATGTCAACTGCAATTGTTTCTATGGCGACGATGGCTACGCCCCCGACGCTGGCCTGAACTCCCCCGCCTCCCTGGCCGTATCCCCCGACGGAACGCTCTTCATCGCGGACCTCAACAACATACGCATCAGAGCCGTCCGAGCCAACCGGCCCGGCCCGGCCGTCTCCAGCGTGGGGTTAGGGGCGGGACAATACGAGGTTGCGTCGCCGCGGGAACAGGAGCTATATGTCTTCAACGGGGAGGGGCTCCATATCCAGACGGTGAGCCTGGTGACCGGGGAGCCCCTTTACAACTTCACCTATGGCCCCGATGGAGAGCTGGCCACGCTGGTGGACAACTGCAACAACACCGGTCAGGGTGAGGAGGGATGGCCTGGGCCAGGGCGGAGGCGTCGGCCTGCTCAGACTGGTGCTGCTGCCAGAGAATCAGGTGGTGACCCTGGGACTGGACCCCACCGGGGGGCTGCGGAGCGTCTTGGCCGTGGGCCAGGAGGTGGCCCTGCTGGGCTACAGTGGCAACACGGGCCTCCTGGCCACCAAAGCAGATGAGACCGGATGGACCACCTTCTACCAGTGAGTGTGTGATAGTGGTGAAGGTGTCTGCATGTCTGAGGGTTTGTCTTGTCCTATCAGTGGCTGTACATCTACCACTTAGCTTATCTGGGACTATTAAACAATCTGAAATACACAATGTGCTTTTATGTTTATCATGTTTTACAGCGTATGACATTTTTATCCCGTGCCGCCTCACACAGTGTGCTGCTGCCCCCCAGTGTTAGCTTTCATAACTGCAGCCAGTTCCTGTAGGAAACCCTGTTACGTTCCTCTCTGCCAACTTGCTGACTAATGACAGAGGTTCTAGATGTGTTTAGGTGTAGGTGTGTGTGCGTGTGTGTGTGTGTGTGTGTGTGTGTGTGTGTAAACATGTCCTTCCTTCACTGATCTTCTTATGGATACCTCCCATCTCCCAGGTATGACAGTGAGGGTCGCCTGACCAATGTGACGTACCCCACGGGCATGGTGACAAGTCTGCACCGCGAGATCGAGCGCTCCATCAACATTGACATCGAGAGCTCCAGCAGGGACGACGACGTCACTGTCATCACCAACCTGTCCTCCGTCGAAGCCTCGTACACCGTTGTGCAAGGTAGAGACACACTCACGAGCACATGCATGCAGTGGAATATCAGCCGGCTGGTAGACTTATTGGATTATTGGACTTTCTTTTCCTCAGTGATGTAGTGAGGATGAATGAAAGTACTGCCAGACTTTAATTTATACTCATGATGGCGTGATATAAAAAGGTGGGCAGACAAACTCCAGTGGCTCCTTCCCATAAGGCGAACAGCCACCAATTACTTACTATGATGTATGCTATGAATATACACTCACCGGCCACTTTATTAGGTACTCCCGCTTCTTAATGCATTAGCCTGCTCGTCCAAACCGCAAATCACGTGGCTGCAACTCAATACATAAAGCTTGCCGACGTGGTGAAGTGGTTTTAGCTCCACCAAACCTTAGATTGAGCAAGATGCGTGATCCGAGAGCGACTTTGACCGTGGTGTGATTGCTGGTGCCAGACGTGATGGTTCCAGCATCTCACATCTCACACTACACAGTCTCTAGAGGTTACAGAGGATGGTGCAATAAACATCCAGCGAGCTGCAGTCCTGTGGCCAAAAACACCTTGTTAATGAGAGAGGTCAGAGGAGAATGGGCAGACTCACAGAAAGGCCACACATGCTCAAATAACAGCTCTTTACAACAGTGGTGTGCAGAGGGCGTCTTGTTGAATCCATGCCGTGAAGAATTCAGGCTGGTCTGGAGGGGAAATGGGGTCCCACCCAGTACTAGATAGGTGTACCTAATAAAGTGGCCAGTGCAGTGTATGGGGTTAAACCCTCTTCTGCAGTTACAAATATTGGTAAACTGAGTTGAGATGGGTTCACTCTCCTCTATATCTCTGTTTACATAGTATATAAGCTTTGATCAAACACCTGCAAGCTAGTATTACTGGATCTTGGTGTAGACACACCGCGTGACTGTGAATATGCAGAGGTCTGCTGACTCTAATTAAACGTTTTATCATATTTTCACACAGTTATGGGCATACTCATTTCCTTCCTTCACCCTCATCTCACCCTCTCTCACCGGGATTAAAAAGTATATATTGGTAATTCTGCTCCATGAGAGGGGGTCTCATGGAGCAGAATTACCAATATATACTTTTTAATCCCGGTTGGGGCCCTCCTGCTTTTGAAAATCATTACAGCCAAATTCATTAACTCATGTAGAGTGAATCCTCCATCTCTCTCTCTCTCTCTCACACACACACACATACACCCATGTAGCCCTCGCCCGGTTCCCATGATCCCTTAGCTTATTCGGTCTGTTTAGAGAACAGGAAGGAGGAGAATAATTGGCTCTCCCTCCCCTGACCCTGACGAGTGGCGTGACGGACGTATGAATGCCGACTGTAAGAAGTCTTGAAGGCCTCGGAGAATAAGAATAAGTTGTAGATGTATTCAGTGATCCACTCGAGTAGCTGGTGGAAGGGAGGAAAGTTACTCACAGCGCCGTGAGTCATTTAAGGTTTCCACCGCATTGTGTGGGTTTCAGCTGACATACTCACTTAACCATCTCGCTCTCTTTCGCTCTTCCTCCCTCTCTTCATCAACTCCTGCACAGTGAATCCTCCTTAGTCCTCAGGCTCCCATCTCTCTCTCGCCCTCTCTCTCTCTCTCTCTCTTTTCTCTGTTTTATTAGAGATTGTTCAGATAGAGAGAGAGAGAGCAGAGAAGATTTATCTAACTGCTGCTGCTGCCAAGTCAATGGAGAGAGCTTCTCTTGTCTGTTTGAGGCATTGTTAAAATGCCGCCTGGAGCTTTATTACAAATTGGCCTTATGGATTACTGTCGTTTATGGTGGGGCTTCAAAGGGAGACACCACCTGATCCCCCTCACCTTTTGTAAATGAAATAAAAGGCTCCCCCTCTGCATCTGCCAGACACTTCTGAGGCCAAAAACAATTTTATCCGATTTTCAATCGCTTTATTGTGAGCAAGCTGCATGTTTTCACACATCAGACAGAAAATGTTTGCATCAGTGACATCAGGCACTTCATCTCTCCATCGCTATTCTGTTTTTGGGAGTGAGTATTTTGAGTATAAGTGAGTATAAGTACTGTAGGGAGACGTCAGTTTTGTTTGCCTCTCTACCTGCACCTCACTTATATGAGCCTCCAGTTTCTCTTAATATATAATTTAATAATTTTATTATATAGTATAATAATAATAATAATAATCATCATCATCATCATACTGAGTATAAGAGAAAATATGACATAGTTGATGGTGCTTTTCCTAACGTCGTATGTCACGCTTGCCGCTCGATGCCCCAGAATCAGGATGTTGGCTCCTTGCCTTACCTCACTTGTGTTCATCACTCTCCCCCTACAGACCAGGTGAGGAACAGTTACCAGCTTTGCAACAACGGGACCCTGAGGGTGATGTATGCCAATGGCATGGGCATCAGCTTCCACACAGAGCCCCACATCCTGGCAGGCTCCGTCAGCCCTACGATCGGTCGTAGGAACATCACCCTGCCCACCGACAACGGCCTCAACTCCATTGAGTGGCGTCTGCGCAAGGAGCAGACCAAGGGCAAGGTCACCGTGTTCGGCAGGAAGCTGAGGGTGGGTCGACTTGGTTTCATGAATTTAGTGGTGATGGTCTTGTTTAAATCTGTTCCGATTCAACACAGCTTCTCTTGAACGGGAAACCTCTCTCCATGTCATTCAGGCCCATGGGCGCAACCTCCTCTCCATCGACTTTGACCGCAACACGCGCACGGAGAAGATCTACGATGACCACCGGAAGTTCACGCTGCGCATCATGTACGACGCTCAGGGCCGGCCGGCCATGTGGTTGCCGAGCAGCAGCCTGGCGGTGGTCAACGTGTCCTATTCCACCACCGGACAGCTTGTCGGACTGCAGAGGGGTAGCATGAGTGAGAGGACTGAGTTTGACCCCCAGGGACGCATCCTGTCACGTTCTTTTGTGGATGGCAAAGTGTGGAGCTACAGCTACCTGGACAAAGTAAGTAAAAACATTCATCATTAACCTTGTCATCTAAGGATCAAGTTACCAAGGCAATAGTGCGAAAGGATATTAATGTGGACCGGCGAATTGAAATTAAATTATATATCATTTTTATGATTATGAAGATTCAAATGAATCAGCCGCCAATAAATTACTCCTGGCTCTATTTCACGGGAGGGAAGTCATCCATTTCCATAGAAACTCCTAAAGGGCCTGGTGGTAATGATGATATTAAACTCATCCGCATTTCGTCTTTCCTTTCCCTGTCTCCCTGCCTGCTTCCAGTCCATGGTGCTGCTCCTGCAGAGCCAGAGACAGTACATCTTTGAGTTTGATACCTCGGGTCGGGTCACCGCCGTCACCATGCCCAGCGTGGCCCGCCACACCATGTTCACACACGTGTCAGTGGGCTACATCCGCAACACCTACAACCCCCCGGAGAGCAACGCTTCCATCATCCACGACTTTAGCGAGGACGGCAGACCGCAGGCCACGCACTACCAAGGCACCGGCCGCCGTGTCCTCTACAAGTACGGCAAGCTGGCCAAGCTGTCGGAGATCGTGTACGACAGCACCGCCATCACCTTCGGCTACGACGAGACCGCCGGCGTGCTGAAGATGGTCAACCTGCAGAGCGGGGGCTTCTCCTGCACCATCCGCTATCGCAAAATGGGCCCGCTCATCGACAAGCAGATCTACCGCTTCAGCGAGGAGGGAATGGTCAACGCCAGGTTCGACTACACCTACCACGACAACAGCTTTCGCATCGCCAGTATGAAGCCGGTCATCAGCGAGACGCCGCTGCCCGTCGACCTCTACCGATATGATGAGATCTCTGGCAAGGTGACAAAATCGCTACGTTCTCTCTTTAATATTAAGATACGTACTTTAATGTGTTGGCGTTGTATACAGAAATCACACATTGATCCACCTAGAATTCAGCTAGCTTGAATTCTGTTTAGCGCAATGGTAACTCAACTAACAGTAGAGGTATACCTTCTTCGGTTGCCGTTGTACTCACTCTTTCTGTGAACTTCTCTGATCCTCCTACAGGTGGAACACTTTGGGAAGTTTGGGGTCATCTACTACGACATCAATCAGATCATCACCACCGCCGTCATGACGCTGAGTAAGCATTTTGACACTCACGGTCGCATCAAGGAGGTCCAGTATGAGATCTTCCGTTCACTGATGTACTGGATGACGGTGCAGTACGACAGCATGGGACGGGTGGTGAAGCGAGAGCTGAAGATCGGGCCCTACGCCAACACCACTCAGTACCGCTATGAGTATGACGGAGACGGACAGCTCAGCGGCGTCAAGGTGAATTTATTTTGTGGTCAAAGAATTGGTATTTTGCAGATTCATTTCATGCACGGTGTTATCTATAGACGCTAAAGTGTCCTTGAGGAAGACACTGTACCAGTACCAGGGCTCTGTTCTGTAACTGACTCTGACCTTCCTGTGGTGGGGGTCAAGGCAAAAGACTTTCCCTACAGGGATCAATAAAGTATCACATTTATTTTAGGATTGGCGACTGCTTTGCACGACTAAATATAGTTTCAGTTAAGATATAGGCGTTTTACTGTTGATTCACCGTTCTTATCCTTATTCCCTCCAGGTGAACGACTGGTCAACGTGGCGCTACAGCTACGACCTGAACGGTAACCTCCATCTGCTGAACCCCGGCAACAGCGCCCGGCTCATGCCGCTTCGCTACGACCTCCGAGACCGCATCACGCGCCTGGGAGACGTCCAGTACCGCCTGGACGAGGACGGCTTCCTCAGCCAGCGCGGCTCAGACGTTTTTGACTACAACTCGAAAGGTCAGCTGTTGCGGGCCTACAACCGAGGCCCAGGCGGCTGGAGCGTCCAGTACCACTACGATGGGCTGGGCCGCAGGGTGTCCACTAGGAACAGCTTGGGACAGCACCTTCAGTTCTTCTACGCTGACCTCAACCACCCCGCAAGGGTCACGCACATCTTCAACCACTCCAGCTCCGACATCTCCTCGCTCTACTATGACCTGCAGGTAGGCATGGGTGCATGACGCCATATCTATCTATATCCTATTTACAGTACGGCTGTAATTAATGGTGAAAAGTCAATGACTCATGACATGAATGTGTCTCATGATCAGGGCCATCTGTTTGCTATGGAAGTGAGCAGTGGAGAGGAGTACTACATAGCTTCAGACAACACCGGCACACCGCTGGCTGTCTTCAGCAGCAATGGACAAATGATAAAACAGGTAATGCACAAGTCATTTAACCTATTATCAGTTATCAGGCATGGAGTAGTAGGGGTGGGTGATATGACTAAAAATCAATATCGTGATTATTTCAAACTTTTACCTCGATTACAATTAATGAACGATTATTTTATTTGTTTTATTTTATTTTGAAATTTGTTTTATTTTGAAATTGACCGGATGCTCTATGCCGTTCCTGTGTCTGACTTCCTGCCCGGCTTGACACATTCGCTCGCGGCTCGCAAAAAAAACGACCGGTCCAAACCTGTCTGAACACGGCGTTACTGGACGGGGCAGAGGGACGTGACTGAATACCACGTAGTATTTTTTAAGGGGACAGTTCATGAACGCAGTATTGGGGAAAAGTATTTGGCCCATTCATTCACGGGAAAGTGATGTTATGTCTGATGCGCGCACACACACACACATACACACACTCACACTGGTTGCATTGCTAACTGGCGCCTCTAGACGTTCCTCGTTCTTGTCGCCTAAATAACAATCGAAATGAACGATTTTGAAAATTTGCCACGATTACATCATTAAATCGCAATTACGATTATAAACACGATAATCGCCCACCCCTAGCGAGTAGGGAGATTGTCCCAGGTTGAAGCCTGCATGTCAACAAGCATCTGCCCCTTTTAAAGTGTCCTTGAACAAGACACTGAATCCTCACCAGATCACTCGAGTATCACTTGCTTGTGTCATCCAGGTGCAGTACACGGCCTACGGGGAGGTGTACCTGGACTCTAACCCAGAGTTCCAGCTGGTGGTGGGTTTCCACGGCGGTCTCTATGACCCCTTGACGAAGCTGGTCCACTTCACCCAGCGGGACTATGACGTCCTGGCCGGGCGCTGGACCTCGCCTGACTACGCCATCTGGCCGAAGATAGGAAAAGACCCCGCTCCGTTCAACCTGTACATGTTCAAGAACAACAACCCCCTCAGTGACATGCTGGATGTCAAGAACTATGTCACAGGTAGAGGAAAGGAGGGAGACATGTTAATATGGTGCACATGTCGTATTCCGTTGTGTTTTTACTTCATTTTGCCATTATTTTGTCCATTCCGCCTTCACATATCCAAAAAAAACGTTGCTGCACTGCACATAATAGCTTCACACCACAATGTTTACTTTGTCATTCAACCTGCTGATTTCCCTCTTATCTGCTGCTCTAGATGTGAAGAGCTGGCTGGTCATGTTTGGGTTCCAGCTCAGCAACATAATCCCAGGGTTCCCTCGTCATTCCCTCTACTTTGTAGAGCCGCCGTACGAGCTGCAGGCCACCCAGCACTGTGAGAATGGGCAGGTATGTTACAGCAGGGCTTCACGGCCACGATGCACGATGCACGACGACCACGAAAATGTGTTCATCCTCAAAATCCAATCCAACATCAACCCCACAATTATGACACCAATCATCCTTCGCAGTAATGTCCACAAGCTATACTGCCACTTTGCTAGCAACTGTCCTAGTTGTTTTCCACAGTAATTGTTAACAAAATACAGTGTTTTCTTGCAAAGTGATTGTTAACCTCTCTCCAATTTCGCCGTGTAGCTTATCACCGGTGTGCAGCAGGCAGCCGAGCGCCACAACCAGGCCTTCATGGCCCTGGAGGGTCGTCTGCTCAACAAGGAACGTCGCGGACGCAAGGACAAGCCCGGCCACTGGTTCGGCACCAGCACCCCAATCATCGGCCGGGGAGTGATGCTGGCGCTGAAGGAGGGCCGCGTGGTGGCCGGCGTGTCGGCCATGGCCAGCGATGACAGCCGTAAAGTGGCTCTGGTGCTCAACGGCGCCCTTTACCTCGACGGCACACATTACACCCAGGACGGGAAGGACTGCCACTTCTTCGTGAAAGTGGGCTCGGCCGACAGCGACCTGCTGGCCCTGGGGCTCACGAACGGACGCAAGGCGCTAGAGAGCGGCATCAACGTGACGGTGAGCGGCCGGACGAGGAGAGGGGCAACGGTGGAGTTCGCCGGTTCCGTCGTTAGCGCTGAGCGTTCGCTACGGTCTTGCCCTAGACGTGGTGGATGAAGAGAAGGTAAGACTGTTGGAGCTGGCCCGGCAGAGGGCCCTGGCCGGGGCTTGGGCCAGAGAGCAGCAGAGGGCCAGGGACGGGAAGGAGGGCAATCGCTTGTGGACGGAGGGGGAGAGACAGCAGCTGCTAACCACAGGCAGAGTGCAGGGCTATGACGGCTACTATGTACTGCCTGTGGAGCAGTACCCAGAACTGGCTGACAGCAGCAACAACATCCAGTTCCTCAGACAGAACGAGATGGGCAGGAGGTAACAGCCCACCTGAACTCTCTCTACCCTCTCTCTCCCACTTTCACTTTTCCTTGATTCTGGTCCTTTTTCCCACCCAGCCTCCTCACCCCTTACTCCTCTGAAAACCCACGGAGAATTAACCAACACATGGGGTTACTCACGGAACGCTGCAGGGACTTTTGAAAAGAAGAACTTATGAGAAAAAAATATTATTGTTCATTTTACTGCCACAGGCAAAAGAATTTAAGTTTAGTCGAGCGTTTCTTTTTTGAAAACAAACTTTGAACAACTGAAAAAGCACTGATGAACTTGGAGAAACAAACCTGTTGCTTAACGAGTAAGAAGATTCCCCTTTTTAAAAAAGATATTGATATTTTCACCCATATTTTTTGGGTCACACTGAGAGCGGCCATGACAGCTACTGATCACATGGTGGAGTTTGTGCTGTGCTGGGTTCTGCGGTGTAGGCTTGTCTCTAAGAGAAACTGAAGGCAAAAGGGACCAAAAGGGAGGCAAAGCCAGCCCAGATTCCAGCCAGTCACAAGTATGGATCAAAGGAGGACATGACAAACAGCGACAGACAACGCAATGTAAAAGGCCGTCCAATACTATGAGTCATCTCCCTGTCTCAGGCCTCCCATTGTCCACCATGGACCTGTTCTATCCAACCAAGCAACGCGCAAACTACTGGCATCCTTGAACAAAATTCAACAGTTATGAATGAACTACAAAATAAAACTTTTTAAAAAACAGTTTCAAAATAAAATGATGGCTATATTTGTGGACAGTGGTATCACACAGCATTTTTTTATTTTGAAATGGGGAGACGAATCATACTACTACATATGTGTCCGACTACACTAAATTTCAGGATGTTGCGTATACTGTAGATGCCGTAGTTTTGTACGTTTCAGTCGCTGTAGAATCGTGAGACTTTCACCAAGGCACTTCTGTACAGAATGATCGGAAACACCCCTCACAGAGTCCAGAAAACGTGCTAACGTAGTATAAAGAGCTATTTATTTTACTTTATTCTTTTTTATTTATTTATTATTCTTAGTACTATATGACAATCATGAAGGAGTCACCAGTTGTATTCAAAATGAACATTAGCGGATGAGTTTTATTTGCTTTTGTAAAATATGTAAGAAATGTTCATTTTGTTTTTGTATTAATTTCAGTTTGCTGCCAGGGCAAATAATAGTCACTCTCAAAAATAATAATTTATGTAATGAAGTGTTTTAAAAATGGTTTATACTTTAAATAAAGTCTTTAAAACTGTGAAATCTGTTTTTTCGAAATATATCTCGATGTACAGTGTATAGACCTACCTTTATGCAGCACAGTAGAATATTGTTCAGAATATCAAGTTTTATATTTCTAAGAGGAAGTGGCTTGTAATGTGCGAAATCTTTAGCTGGTCTTACTACTCTAGAGTTTTGTGACACTCTAATATTCCATATCTACAATATCAATCCCCAGTTTGTTGTTTTTGACTGTTTGTTTTTTGTTTGGAAGCAGAGATATTACTGTCCTAGATCCCAACAGCAGTAGCAGTAATGGATCCCTCTCACTGTGAAGAGACTCGTGCTGGATGTCATAATGTACCAAATCAGTATTATCGAAGGATGATTCTTATACATTCACTGAAACGAGACTCTTCTGAGAACCTTATCAATAAAAAAAAATACTTGTTTACTTCAACCATGTGGTTTTCTTTTACTCACATCTCTTGTTTTTGTGTTTGAATGCTTTGGATTTTATGTTTGAGTCCTTGGTTGTGTGGGTATACTTTGTTACATACTTGTGCAACAGTTTCCTTGTTAATCATTCATTACCTTCACAGGGGGATTTTGTTTAAATTCCAGATATTCTTGATTGTTTGAAAAAATATCTCAACTTTATATCTCAAAATGCTTTAATGGTGCTGCTAACAACATTCACACAGCTGTTTCCTCTTTCCACCCATATAGCTACTCTTGACATTAGCAGCATGTCAGTTCTGATGTGTTCATGACGTGCTCTTAGCTAGCCTTTCAGATCAAACATGTCTTCTTGGTCACACTTTACAGATGTCTGCAACTCAATCCCCTCTGGGACACTTAAAAGATGTTTTCTAGTATGTGAAGACATTATATTTTTCTTTGCTTTTGTTCGTTTTGTGTAAAAATTGTGACGCAATCGGGAATCTCTTTCTGTAGAACTGCTGTGAAAGTAGTTTAACTTTGTGTAGACCATGTTGTCAATGTGTCAGACAGACGGCCATGTTGTAAACACCATGCTGCTCCGGCGGGGTCACCTCACACCGTGGTATAAATAGATGCATGGATCCGGCCAGACATCAGCAGCTACAGCATACTGATCTATACTCTGCTCTCTCTGTCACACACACACACTGCGGCAATCCACAAAACAACAAACAACAAACAACAACAACACTCTTGACTCTTTTGGGGCTAAATTCTTTTTAATGCAAGATTCTCATCTCAAGCAAAAAGGCATCTAACAAGTCATTTGGTTTCATCTGTTTTGCAATCGACAAGTTTTTGTTTTTTTTTCCATATTCTCAGTTTCACTTCCAAGGAATGTATTAAAAAAATAATATTGAAATAATAATTAAAACGAAAAAAAATCTTATATATTAGGATCACCATGAAAAAACATCGCAGGCATTGAATATTACGGTAATCAAACGTGAATCATTGTCATCTTTAAAAATGCATTCCATTTATTGTCATATGATTTACCTGAAGACATACATCAGCAAAAATAGCTTCTGTGCAAATAAAAGGGATACATTTCAAGCATCAGCTTCTTAAGAGAACCCTTTAGCTCACTGGCATCCAGGGGTGTTGGTAGCCTTTGTGTGGGGTGGGGTGGGGGGGGGGGTCCAGGTTAAGGGGGCTTGGCCTTGGGGACAGGAAGTAGCATAAATGGATGAGGAGGCGGGAGGGGAGGGGAGGCGGGTCTTGGGAGATGGTAGGAGGGGGAGGCAGGAGTAGTATCTTACAGAGGTAATAAGATCATAAAGTGCCAAGGAGAGCCTCACACTAGACGAGCCTCAGATTCGAGTATGTGTGTGTGTGTGTGTGTGTGTGTGTGCACGTGCATGAGTCTAAGTGAGTGAGCGTGTGCGCGTTGTGTACCAACATGTATGTATCGCCGTAACCGCGTCCAGGTAGTGTGTGTGTGTGTGTGTGTGTGTGTTTGCCGTAAGATTACAGTACAGAGCCCGAGACTCAGGGTAGATGCTCAGTTACACACTTGCTACAGAGGAACCGCCGGACAGCATCGGCCAGTGCTGAGGACCGCACAGCAAGGGTGAGTAAAGGGGGAGGGGCTCTGGGAAGAGACTCGTACACCTCCATGTGGGATCGAGCGGCTTTTTATTTATAGACGAGCAAAAGACTTGGGGAGGAAAACGAGGGGGGGGGGGGTTGGATGGCAGGGGTGGTGAGGGAGTGCAAGGTTTAAGGCAGAGAGAAGGGGGGGGACAAACAAGGGGTGGGTTTCGAGGCACAGAGATGGGGGGGGCAATAGGTTCAACAGTTAGGGGGGTGTTTGGGGGCGGGGATTGGGGGGGGGGGGGTAGCGTTATGTCAGCATGTCCCAGAGACAACAGCAACACAGGGCTGTCCAGCAGGCTGTCAGACACGTGTCACCTGTGTCATCTCTCCTCCTGTCTTCCACCACGTACACTGCAGAGAGAGAGAGAGAGAGAAGAAGAAAGATGGAGGAGGAGGAGGCGGGGAAGGAAGGAAGGAAGGAAGCGAGAGGCAGAATAGAGGGAGACAGAATTACCCATTACCCGTCTTCAAGCGGGGAGTTCAAGTGTAAACACGGCTCCCGCAATTTTTTTCCTTTCATTACATTCATCGGCGGAGGATGCTCGTCGCCGTGGTAACGCCATAGCAAGCCAAAGCCGAGATCAGACACGGTTACAGTTGTGTAACATATACCCCCCCCCCCCCTGCTTGTTGAGGTATCACTGGACAAAAGAGATGAGACCTTGCAGGCCTACGCACACGTTCACAACCCCGCAGGGCATTTATCCTTCATCACAAATTCAGTCAAAAACAAAAACACTTTATTTCCCCTTTAGTCAGTCCTGTCTAAATTAGTAATGTGAAAGGGTTTTATTACCTATATGTGGGATTTACCATCTGTTTTAGACTCACAACAAGTCAAACAAAACATTGTTCCCCTGAGCAAACACATCTCCCTTATGCTTGTGATTAATCATTGATGTAGAAGGAAACACTCATCCAGCTTTTAACACCGGCGAGTCAGGACATAGGTGACTGCATTACCTAGGTGACAAGCTCCCGGCCAACGGGTACGGAGACGCTATCTGATAATGATTTGAACCGGTTACTGATTAGCCAATATTAAATAATACTGGCTCATGGTGAAAATTCTCCTTTAATCAGCCAAAACAGAGGCTTATCTGCAGCCTTTGGAAAGAGCGATAACACGTGTCTACAGGAAGGAGTTAACCGTGCTCTCTGAAAGCAGGTCTGCTCGCTTTCTCGTGTTCAGTTTGAATATTTTCCAGCTGGATATTTGGTTGTCCGTCCACGTCTCTCACCAGATTAGGCTAGAGTTGCTCTGTTGAGAGTTGCTACTGGATCCGGCCGTGCAGTAACAGCCATTTGATCTGAAACCTGGCTTGACTTTGTGCTCAAGCCTGAGTTACTGAGCCTATCCAATAACAATGTTTGCACTTTATATTCCCAGCCAACTCTTCTCACATTCTCAGTAACCTTTTGTAACAGCTACTTAGTGGTAGCAGTCAGCTGAGGGACAGGTTTTTTTTTGTCTCATAACACCCACCTGTGTTTTTGGGAGGTTCCCCGTACATGGGTCCAGGAGGTGGCCCCCCCTGCCAGCCAAACTGTGGTTGTCCGGGGTATCCCCCGTGGTAAGGGGGCTGTCCCGGGTCAGGATACGGGCCTCCAGGGCCCATGGGTCCAGCGGGGTAGTTGGGGTAGGCTGGGTTCGGCTGCTCCATGTTAACAGGGTATCCCTGAGGAGGATAACCCTGAGGAGGGTATCCCTGAGGAGGATGGCCCTGGACTGGGTAGCCTGGAGCATTGGGTCCAGGGCCCGGGTATGGAGGGGGCTGCTCGAAATTCATCTGTGGATTAAGCAATCACCTGAGAGAGAGCGAGAGAGAGAGAGAGAGAGAGAGAGAGAGAGAATTTATTTTTTTTAAATGGTAAAAACTAAAATAGATGTCAGATAAAACAATAGATAAAACTCTATTATAGCTTCACCAGTAACCTTAAACTAAAGGTTAGATCTTGCACCAGATCTGTGTGTGTGTGTGTGTGTGTGGGTGTGTGTGGGTGTGTGTGGGTGTGTGCACACTATCATGCATGTGTGTGTGGGTGTATATGTGTGCACTTTGGCCTGGATTCCTTCTCATTAGGCACTTAATTCCTCCGAGTGCTGGTATAAGTTCACAACATTTTCAGAAAGGCACCGACGTGATGCAACTGTTGCCTGGGACGGCTCAACATATGCGGTTGCCATCTCTAATCCCTCTACCCCCCCAACCTCTTGCCTCCTCATGCATGTTGCATTCTGCATCTGGCAAATACCCACTGGCTACCACAGTCACTCACATGGCCACAGATCTGTTGACATTTAACCAACATCTGTCAAGGTGGAGCTTTTAGAGGGCATCTTACAACACAAGAGTCATACCACGACCATCAGCCCTGGCAGAGGTAATAAACACCATTATCTAGAGGAGCACACAGAGGCAGGATACTGTCATCTAGGCCACCACTGGTTTTCATGATGTCTTCACATAAGTAATGGATATTTCAAAGTATGACTTGACTCCCAAAGACGCCACAATAAAGTCTGAGTCTTATTTCGTCAACATTAGTACTGTGAGAATCAATTCACAACCATACTGTGTAAATACAAAAGCATGTTATCCACACGAACAAGGGTTTTCTTTTCACCCTTTAACCCCGTTGTGAAGTGAATGTTAGTGATCAACACTCAACAAGCAATTTGTTTTGATCCATCCTGAGAACGAGAAAGTGCATTTACCAACCGAGCACTAATGGCCTCTGATGAGGTTGATTCCAGTCCATAGATCTCCATGACCCAAACACCGCCCTGCGTCACTGAAGTTACCCACGTAGAAACGCCACAACAAACGGAAACTGGCCGAGTAAGACCGAGCGAGTACGCCGCAACTCTGCCAGCCTTCCCAGGATTCCTCCGTGACTCGGCGTGTTTACACTGTATACATCGTAATAGTACACCGACTCCCTTCAGCTCAGCCTCCGGGGTTTGCCCAGGCTCCACCGCCAAACCTGTCTATAGCAAAGTATAAATCCCCCTATTTGTATCCTGACTTGGTCTATGCTTCTTACGGGTAGACAGGATACCGGTTGTCAATTCCTTTATCTGCGCTCGTTATCTTCATTGGAAAATCAACATTTCAATAGGAACAAAAGTGCAATGTCTCATGAGATAAAAAGCAAACAGCTCTAGCGGTAAATAACCTGCTTGATCACGTTGATGGCTCTAGTCTGGTGTTAAAATTACTAGCAATGCTTTGGGCTCTTGTGTAGTGCTTCATACCTGAGGATAAGATGCTGAGTAGATTTCATACTAAGTTGCTGAACAACATGAGCGAGTATAACTTCAAATACGCCAAAGAGGAAACTGAATCAATGAAACTGTTAATGGTATATTTCTGTGCTAACACATGGTTGGACTTCCTTCTTTCTACTTGAGCCACAACGAGCTACGTCCTTTGTGCAGACGACGCCCAAACATTTCATCACCTGAGTGTTCTTCAGCCTACTGACAGATGGCAAGGGCTCTGTAACTATGGTTACCCTCCTCCATCAGGAACAGAAGGGTCTCTGGTGTTTGTTTCTCTCTTTTTTTTTCTTGAGGAACATGCATTTGCACATGTATTCACACACACACACACACACAGACACACTCATTCACTGACTGCTTGCTCATTCACTCAGAGCGAGCATATGCTTCTTGCACCTTTACGGCAAAAAGGAGCAGTAAAATTCCACTATGACCCAACGAACTTGGATTACGCAATTACCAACCTCCCCTCCCAGGAAATAACCGTTAATGACTGCCTGACCTTAGTTCCTGTTCATCTGGGTCATCACAGAGTTCTGCACAGGCTAAAAAGTGAAGAGGGTTGTTTTTTTTATATGAACCTTATCAAGAATTACCAGTAGTAGCCTCTAGCCAACAAGAATGTCCAACAAACCAACAATTCTGCCCCATCAAAGTGAGTGACAGGTCGTGTATGTGAGCTTGCATGTGTATGCCATTTGTTTGGTTTGATATTGCTGGTCTACCAGAACAAGTGAGCCGCCCCAGACAACTTGTTTCCACAACACAGCCACTGCAATATCACACACAGACACATCTGAGACGTCTCCAATTGTGTTAAGTTAGTAATAGCTACCTTTGAACTTTATGGGATTGTACATATTCCCCAAGGACTAAATTGGCACAGGAAATCCACAAAACAGTTTGTTATAATCGTGGCAGCACCTTTGAACAATTAAACAATAGGAAAGCTCCATCCAAAGTTGACAGCAAGGAAGTGAAAATAAAGCAAAGATGCTATCTGAGTAGACAAAAGAATCACTGCCTGATCAAATGAATATGGGGACAAAGGTCAGAAAACCCATCCAAGTATGCTACTTTCTATTCTCAATTTCAAATGTCAACTCTGGTTGAATTGCTGTGAATTCCATAATTCTGCTTACAATTTTTTTTATTAAAGTTAGCGCCTCATGATATTGTCAGAAATTACATAAATGTACAAATTCCCATTTTTTATTATAGGAATTTTGCCCATTAAATAAACTTTATAATGGTACATTTATTGGCACATATGACCAGATATGTATTTGTACAGATATGTATTTGAATGTATTTAATAATAAATAAAAAAAACCCTCTGTTGGCCTGATTTGTTTTTATACTGATAGGGATTCATTAATATTGTTGTTTTTATTTTTTCAAACATTTTACTGCTTTTTAGACATGCTGTCTAAGTAATGGGTCCATGTATGTTTACTTTCATAGCATGTTTATCATCACGAGACAAAGGAAATGCTGCATATGAAGACACCCCTTTGGACCTAATTAAGACGCAACAATCAGAACCATCTCATCTCATCTCACACAAAAGGACTGAGTCACGACAAACCAGGAAGAATGCAAAACACCTGAAATGCTCGTTTGTTCAGTCATCATATATTTTAATGAGGTAATGATAATATCTCACCTCACCTCATTTTCAGTGCTTCTTTGTAGCTTCCTACTAAAGCAATATATATTCAAAACGGTATTTTATTCTCAAGACTAGATTTTATTTTTCATTATTATCGTCAATATTATTAGTATTGGTATTATTATGCGGGCAATCTGACAATAGTTCATCAATATCAGCTGTTATGTCATGACATTATACTACTATATAAACCGAATGGAAGTCGCACCTACAGGCCACAGCCCACTAAGTCCTGTCGAGTTGCAGTTTTCCAACCCCCCCAACATCATGATTATGCTCATAAAAAAACAGAGAATATTACTTACGGACATTTGCAGATCACCTACCTTAAAATAAATAGTATCCTTGTCTGTTGTAAATAGCAGGACTGTCTCGTTAGAGAAAAACTTCAATTTTCTACGTTTATTTCTATTATTTTTACCGCATTGAAGCGACCCTCTCGTCTCAAAAAGCACAGTGCGTTATCTGGTGTGTGGGGGCGTGACGTCATTGGAAAGGCCGCGCACTGGGTGTGCTGGTGGGGGGAAAAAGATCCTGTAACAGGAGCCTTCGCTCGTCATGTGATTGGCTGTTGTGGGACTCGCTGCTGAGAATGTCCAATCGTAAGCAAGAGCGATGACTGGGCAGAGCTTAACGTCAAGGAAAGGTATGATTCTTGATCATCTGACCGGATAAAAAATTGACAAAGACATCACAAAACCAATGACGAAATACACATGAAACCTGATACTGGCCAAGATGAGTGACTAATTATTGTTAATCATTAATGTCTGGTAACATTCGCGCTTTGAATTTGATTTTTGAGGCCTACTAAAATAGTAATGTGGCAGTCGTAATAAGTGAGGTTATTATGATATTGTTTTTATTTGCTAAAAAAAACAAAACAAAAGAAAACAATCTACAACATTTTTGGGGTGAGAGGTTTTCTGTTATATTCGCCAGACAGTGTGACAGTTGACCGCTAGGGCAAAGTGCAGTTCTGCCTTTCTACCAGCAGATGTCAGACAATTG
Source organism: Hoplostethus mediterraneus (assembly GCA_034670385.1). Taxonomy (NCBI): domain Eukaryota; kingdom Metazoa; phylum Chordata; class Actinopteri; order Trachichthyiformes; family Trachichthyidae; genus Hoplostethus; species Hoplostethus mediterraneus. Next base: position 1,187,923 of record JAXDDW010000060.1, read on the forward strand.
CCAGACTATTTTTTTCTCCGAGTTTTACGTCATTGTTTTCCTGTGGAGCATCGTGATGAACTGGACTTCAATGTAAGCTGGTTTGTGTTATCTGTGTACTGTGCTTGTCTACGTATATGTTCTATTTTTGTCTGGCTGTCACTGTTGCCTCGCTTATCAGTAAACCTCCCCCTAAAACACGACTTACACTAAGACCTTTCCTGAATCATGAGTTGATTTGTTAAATTAATTAAAGCATTTTTTTCAACTGGTTATTCCTTCATCTTCTTCTACCAAAACACGATGTGCAGAGTGGTAGCAGGCAGCAAGTTTTTTTTTTATTGAAATGCTAGTATCAATTATGGGAGGTAAAGTTCAGAGTTCTCATTGTATGACCATAAAAATGATTCCTGTAAAAGTAGGGAGTGAATGCTTATATAATAAAGCAGAAGTCCAAACTTTTAAACGCTCTCAAACATTACCCGTACTCAAAATATCTACTCAAGTAGTTGTAATCAGTTATTTTCCACCTCCGGCTTCAAGGCCCCGATACGTTATCCCCTATACATGTGAGATGTTCTGCTTGGTCTGTTTATAGAAGAGTAGCCTATTTCTTAGTGCGTCTGCTGAGTTTCTGTTATGACAAAGAGAGGTATAGCAGAGAGAGAGGTATGGCTCAGGGGAAGCTCTCCACATTCAACCTGATTCTTGAGCTTCCCCATTGTCTGTGCTCTTTTAAACGTTAAGCAAACACACACACACACACACACACACACACACACACACACACACACACACACACACACACACACATATATACATACATACATACATACACACACATTAAAGCGAAGTATAGGTGAACTGCAACATGTAAAGACGTGACCCTGCAGCTGCTCTCCATCTCCAGTGACCAGACAGGACACAGACACACACACACACACACACACACACACACACACACACACACACACACACAGCAGGAGGTAGGAGTGGGAGACGGGATTGTGAAACAGCATCTCAGTTTCAAAATTCTTCCTCGAGTTACATTGCATAGCTAGTAGCTACAGTATGAATATAGTAGCATACCAGCAGCTGCCATTGACAGTGGAACCTAAGAGGAAGTAGTCTCTTTCAGCAAGCTGATATCAGATCCTGGACCTGCATGTGATGGGACATGCAAAATCACTGGACACAATGTCGCCTCCAACAAACATTGACCTAGTAGTGGGATTAGATTTTAACCCTCTAAACCATGTTTGCAGCTATGCATGAAGTTCTGCATGGCCATGATGTTGCTAAAACGTGTTACGAGTGACACATTAAACCAGTGGTTTTTAATCCAGTCCTCAAGGACCCCCCATCCTGCAGGTTTTAGCTCCTGCTCTATACTCACACACACCTGAACCAATTAAGGAATCATGAAAACTGGAAGCCTCTAATTGGTTCAGGTGTGCCTGAGTAGAGCTGGAGCTAAACCCTGCAGGTCAGCGGGTCCTTGAGGACTGGATTGAGAACCACTGCATTAAGCAATGGCTGGATGGTAGCTGTTGGTAGCTGTTGGTCGGAGGTCGGAGACTGTCCTATGAGGTGCACCATTATGGAACAAACAACTAACTATGTCTTACCCCTACATCAAGTCAAATACATGGCATGTGTGTGTGCACAAACAAAATCCCCCTATTTATTTATCTATTTATGTACATGTCTCTAGGTGATCATATGATCATTCTATGGTCACAAGAATATTGTCAGGGCTTTGAACTTTGCACTCCTTACTATCGGTTGCTTATAAACTTGGTGATCTCTAATCAAGCTTATTTTGCTGTTGCACTCCGGAAGAGTCAACTAAATGTTAACGCGTCATGCAAGTGCACGCATGACTGCATATGTGAGACAAGCACACTGTGCAGCTCACCCCCCCCCCCTCTCCGCTCCCCTCCATGATGGATGTGTGACCAAACACGCCATGTGTTTGAGTGTCTGTTTACACCGTCTCCACAGCAATTCAGCCCCAGCCTGTACCGTCAACTTCAATGGGAGGGGCCGACAAAAATAGAGTCTCATCCGCCATGTGACCCACCTCCCTACAGGGAACTAGGGGGCGAGGGGGGCAAGGAGAGGAAAAGGGTACATATTTTGTGTATGGAGAAGGGCAATGGGGCAAGTTCACTATGGTTCATCTGAACTTGAGCATGGAAGAAAACTTGTTTACAGCAGTCGCAAGACCGACATTTTCCAAAACAACATTTCATATAGGATATCTACGGCAAGGAAAATAACCATGTTTTTATCAGCCTAGATAAAGGTTTCTCTATCAGGGGTATAACACACATTGCATACATTTATGTGCGCAACAGCCGCTGCGTGATACACTGTGCAAGCTTCATATGTAAAGGTTCATGTATGTAAACAGATATACGCTAAATGTCAGGGAGGCTATAGGTGCAGGTTTATGTTTAGGTATGTGTGTGGGTGGATGCAGTAGTACACAGTAGGTATATACGAGTTATTTTCTTCATCCAAATTGAACAAGATTAAAGCCGATAATCACCGTGGCACACCTGCATGCCTCTCTTTATGTCCCTCCCACCCTTTAACCCATAACTCTCGCTGTTTCAAGTCAATAGGGTCAGCTGTCCCGTCAACTCATGATTGTTGGTCCAGTTGGGTTCCTGGCCTGTTGGCGGGTCGTTGCGAGCCGGAGGGGTTGTTGTTGAGACCGATGCCGAGGCTCGGAAATGATTGGGTGTGATACGGTGAGCTGCCAGCTTTGTGCAGACTAGATTTAGTGTCATGCTAGTGTAAGTCGTGAGTGGGTGTGGAGGGGTGTAGTTGTGGTGCACGAGAACATACTGTCGAGGCTTCTGGAGGTGTTGTCTGCGGTGGGAGGTGAACTCTCAATAACCCCAATCTAGTAGCATACCTGTTCGAACCCCACAGAAGCCATCTTGCACTGGATTTGTTCCAAGACTGGTTTTGTTCTTGAAACTCCCTGAAGTTTATGTTGAATTTCTGTCGAGGACCAGAGTGCAAGGAGACAGTTTGCTGTTTCCATTTTATGTCCATTTCTGCAATTTCCCTCAGGATAAATAACGTTTCTATCTGATCTATCTGGAGCTCTGTTTTTTTTTTTTTTTTTTTAAATGGCGGTCACAAACTTAGTTGGTCTTGGTTGGTCACGATAATCCCGCCCCCCAGCCCCTGACGTAAGCGGTAAGCGGTTCTTGGTTCTAGACCAGCTAAGTGTTGGTGCCTCTCTGGACCGAGCAGAGAGACGGTTCTTTTGCTGTCGGAACGCGAAGAACTCGTTCGGGCTTAGGCACCGGCTCCGAACCGGCTCTCTAAACGCCTTGGTGGAAAAGAGGAAAGAGACATACCTGCTTTCGCCCACACCCCCCTTTTCCTCTAACATCAAAGCCAGGTTTCTGCATAGACGCTCACTCTTAAAATAGCACAACGGATTGATTGAGAGTGATTTCATTTTCCGTGTAATCTGCCAGAGAGAGGATCTCACAAAACCAAGGAGCAGGATGTGAGTTTTTTTGTTTTTTTGTTGACCTGACCTGGCACCTGACTCTCCTCACGTGCACACATCATGAGCATACACGCATTTGTTCAAATAGACACACACAGATAAATGTGCATACTCATACAAACATCCAAGTGCACACACATTCACACCCATTTTATTTGCCTGTTATTGTAAATGCACCACCTGTCTTGTCACGTCAAGCACACAATGAGTTATGACCTCTACTGTGCTTGACCAGGTCACGTGGTGATGATTTCACCTGTGTGTGTTCAGTGTCGTTTGCTACACTTTAGCGCAGTGTGTCTGTCTGCAAACGTTGCATGCTCTCAAAAGCACTGCCGTCGACAATTTACGTCGAGTCGTTTTGTCAAACAGCTGAGCACACTGACCCACATCCCAGACTGGAGCAACAGGAAGCAGCGTATCTGTTCTCGTAGCTTCAGACCTGCATGTGGTGTGCAGTTTGAAACCTGGTCTGATCCGTCAACACTGTTAACCAACGTGAGGGGAGCAAAATTCCACTCACACACTAAAACACTGTTGAAGCCTCTTAGTGAAATCAGGTCCTGGCCAAGATTGGCACTTTATGCAGATAATGCACAATATCTTGTACATAGTTGGAAAGTGAAACATTTGGTCTTCACACGTTATGTAACAGCACATGATCAAACAGAACAAAGAATAACAAGATCTCTTGATATGGTCTTACAGCCTTTTATCTTCACCTTGTTCACAGACGGCCAGGGAAGCAAAACAGACAATGGAGAACTGGTTCATTTCTATCATGTGGGCACTTGCAACCGGTCACAGGGGAGTTGTGTTACACCGCAAATGAGAATCTATTTCCTCCAACGAAATTGATTCAAATTGTTCTGAAAAGGTGCCAATAATCATGGCTACTGTTCAATCTTGAAACCATAAGATTGATTTGTTTTTATTCCTGTTTGGTCATGTACTGTTGTAAATGGTGAGATGATTGTCTGAAGACCGAAAGTCAATTCCCAATTATTTCAGACGTCTATGAAAGACGTCTGGAGGTCTATGCAGCAACACATAAACGACCATGTAAGACTTTTTAAATTCAGTTGAAAGGGAAGGTTCTTGTCCTACAAACAAATGTGAGTGATCAGTATGCAACATACCTGGATGTTTAAAGAGGTGGAGTTCTGAGTATCATCATTCACCTCTGTTATAATAAGATAAAAGGCACTGTAGCAGCAAGAGGGGAAGGAACACATGCAAGGGTCCGAATGCTTGAAAGTCAAGCAATTTCATGATTGCCACAATGAATAACACTGGCCCAAATATTACTTAAAATGTTTGGGCTCACTTATTACGACGTGACATGACTGCCACATTACATTTTAGTAGGCCTCAAAAATCAAATTCAAAAGGGCGACATTAATGATGAACAATAATTACTCATCTTGGCCAGTATCAGGTTTCATGTGTATTTCGTCATTGGTTTTGTGATGTCATTGTGAATTTTTCCTATCCAGGTCAGATGATCAAGAATTATACCTTCCCTTGACTTTAAATGTGTTATGCACGTGCAAATAAAAGCCACACTGAGACAAAGTCAAACGTATTTTAATTTTATTTGAAATTATTCACATTTTAGTTTTTAGAAAAACAAGGATCTGGTTTTCATAAGCCCCCTGACCTGTAAGGCCTAAGTTGTGAATCCCTTCTATGCCCATCACGAAAAAAACATAACATGTTTTAATGTAACCATCTTACATTCTCCAGCTTAAAAAAAAGGTTATATAGTACCATATTCTTATTTACAAATGATTTTAAAAAAAAAGAAAAAGAAAAAACATGAACACAAGACTGATCATTTCCTGCTGCAACTCTGAAGTGAGTGTGCAACCAATCCTCTCATTCAATGGGCGTTCTTTGCCTAATACTCTTAATACGCACTTTTTTTTTTTAGGGTCAACACCCTACAGTTTTCTTTTTTCTCTCTTTTTGGTTCCTCAAAAAGGTTTTTTAAAAAGGAAGTTGAAAAAAAAAGTAACGCATAACTGTCACTGGGAGACCACAGAGGCGTTGGAACTTAAACATAACTCTCCACAGGAGGTAAAACTGGAGCTCAGATGTCCATCTCAAACTGGTTGTCATCTGTTACAGAGGAAGAGAGACAAGGAGGAGGAAAAAAAAAAGAAGGGGAGGGGGTAATTAATTGATTGATTACTTAAAATGTGAACCGTAGCCAACACAAACACACCCTAATCCAAAGCTCATGACATACGTTTACCGACACAGACAATGGGGCCAGAGAAAAAGTGGGTCACCCTTAATACCCATTTGGCTTCAGGACAAACAGCTGTCTCAGCTCGTCCTTGACCACCGTCTACAGAAGCCAAACCTTTGGCCACACTGCCAGTGACGTCCCCGCTTCACCATTATTGCCAAACATCCTTTTATCTCCAATACGCTGCAGATGACTATTCTATAGACGTACAATAAAGGCAGTAAAAGGCAATGACATACAAACAAACAACCTTGGAAACCCTAAACCCCTCAGGGATAACAGATTACAAGCACGCACTACTATTGGTTTAACAAGATAGCAAAAGATAGCATATCATACATACATATATAAAGTATATGTAAATGTTGAGTCATAAGTCGCCGGCCGAGTTTGGCCGGTGCTAAAAGCCTGGTTATGCACAGGAAGGCAACAGCCACTGACCATCATAACCTCCATGTCTTCTTCTAGTCTGAGAGCTTTACCCAATACCCAGCCCTCAACAGGGAAAAGACTCTTGTGCTGCAGTACTGTAACACATGCTGGACCCATCTGCACCATTCAGCACACAGCCAGTGACAATCATGAGACTCATGAATTGCTGACTGTCGTGTTGTGAACAAAACGTCTTGAGGGATGCCATCAAGAGAACATGGCATGATGACTGAAAAGAAATGCCTTATACACACACAATGAGTCATTGGTTCATATATGCCTCTTACTATAATGACAACAAGCACCGCAGCGACTTCATGTTGTCTTCTTAAAACATGGGATGTATGGACACTGTATGGTTGCGCAATCAGCTAATTCTGGTTTTTACTGGCTTTAACTTCTCCCACTCTCTGGCTGGTGTATGCTCCTGAATGTGTCTTTTACCTGCCAGGTCACTCCACTCCATATATGTACAAATACAAAGCTACTTCCTGAGTAGGTGCAAAGGTGTGTGTGTACTGGTATGTTTACCTGCAAGGTCCTTCTCCTCTTCTTCAGCCTCCTCTTTGAGGTCCTGCAGTTTCCCCATGGGGTGCGTAGCGGGTACCGTTACCCCAGGGATCTGGGGTAGACAGCATGGGGGTGTCCGGGCAATGGGCGAGTTTCGACAGTCCAACAGGAACTTCCTGTCATAGATGATGCGGGTACCTGCGTTTGAGGGAGAGGATGGGAGGGAAGAGGGGGGCAATTAAGAGAGATGTTGCACAACAACAGGAAGGAAACCAAGCATCGAACAGCAGTATGCAAACATTACATCTTATTTCCTGAATTTCTTAGCAAAAGACAACAGACCCTGTGTTAGAATTTAATATGATCAACTAGCTAGCCTAGCGAGCAGAACATCTTTGTAACTCAGATCTCGGTGAATTGCGCTGCAGGGATGTTATGTTTACTCCTCCACTACTGCAGAGGGGATGTGAGCCAGCAGAGGGGATGTGAGCCAGCAGTGGAGATGTGTCTGCGTCTGTACGCTCAGCCTCATTCATGGTCAACAGGCCTGCTGGAAGCATACCAAACAAACACACCCTGTTCTGTATGCAGCGAACAGAGGGGCGGGATGAAGGCGGCCACTGCAATCAGTTCTAGGAAATCAGAGAACATCAACACATTCTCTCTTTGGACCATGAGCCCTTTGAGATTAAAGCCATATGTGGCCACATCTGAGTGGGTGAAGGGTTTACTAATGCCAGCAGGGGCAACGTGTGGCACCTTTCAAGCTTGCTCCTCATAAAAACAATAATCAATACTCCTTCACTCATCCCAATCCAAGCGGAGGTGATGATTTTTACCTCCTAAGCCAATTGCACTCAACCACTCGCCAACTTCACATGTCTCACTTAACATTTTCAGCCTCTCATTACAACATTTAATCTTAAACCAACGGCATGTGAAAAAAACAAACCGTCTTGAATGGCACGCTGTGATAAGGTGAAGTTTGCCCAAGGCTTGTCTGATTTAGGGAGCGGTCTGCTACTCGTGTTATTCTGTACTGGAGTTTGAACCGCTCTGTACAGTAACAGTTCACCCTCTTCATGAGGAAAAACATGTTATGCAATAACTGGCTGGTAAGTAGCCTGTCCTGCACAAAAGGGGAGGAAAACGGACAGGGTAGAGTCAAAGAAAATGGGGGGGGGGGGGGACAAAGGGGCTGGAATGCAAGCTAGCAGAAGCAATGCAATGCAAGGCAACATAACTATGCAGGGCAGTTGTGCAAAAGGGGTCCTGCATTCAGCCACTTGGCTCAATGGAAACACGTGTGACTGTTCCAACTTCCCCCGCTGTCTTTACTGGTAAGCTGATTTAACCATCGGGCGACTCAAGCAAAGCCTTCACACCAGCTCGGTTTTTGTGAAATTTAAAAAAAAAAAAACCTTCAGGCCTACACCTTTTAATGTGTTATCTTGTATACACACTCCCCTGCACGTTTCCTTTTCCTCTCGTACAGAATGTCCTCTCCTGTTGCTGAAATGCGAGGCGGAGGGCTGAGGGTCTAGGACAGCCCTCCTACTCCTCCATCACTACCAAGGCCAATCGCTTGGCTATTCTGACAGCTGAAGCCCTCCACCCCCCCATCAAATCACAGGTCACGGGTTAGACAGCTCTTGTTGTCACTTGACGTCAGTGTTTTTTTTCTTCCTGCAGTGACTGCTATTGCCCAGAGCCCATGTCAAGGTGGGAATTTATCGCATGACTTCAAGCGTTTGATATACCTTTTATTTTTGGTTAACTTTGCCAAGTCAACAGACATGCATACTCATGATTGGCAGCAAAAATGTTCCCGATATGAAGCCAAGCGCCAGTAGGCTCATGGTTAGTCACGATGCATTTCTCCATTTCTTAGCAATCTACTGTTTGAGAGCCAAGCTTAAATGTCTATTTGGGGGAGGTGTTAAGACGCAATTCTAAAAATGTTTGATGAAATTCGAGTCATGTCATGTTGCAGAACTAGAAACAAACAGCGGATAGATTCTTTTAAAAATGTTTAGTTGAGTGAAATGGTGAGTATGGAGTTAAATGCCAATAGTTTATCAAACTATTTATTATGCATGAGTATTCCAATGAGCGAAAAACATGGTTATGGTGGCGTCTAGTGAGACAGCTCGTGGGGTTTTGCACGTCCACGTGCGCAAGCAAACAAACACATTACAAAGAAGAAAAAAAGTTCACGAGAAATGCACGATCTCGCGAGCTAGTGCACCTGAACACTCAAAAGTTGCAGTTAAAAAGGTTCTTACCTCCGGGTGTGGTGGAGAAAAGGGTTCCCCCGGGTGTCTGGCTGTAACAGTCGGGCAGCTGGGACCAGTCCTTCAGGGTGAGCACCCTGGTGGGGATGGGGCAGCTTTTCACTTGGTTTGTGTTGGCCGACATACTAGCGCTTTGTGTGAACTACGCTGTTGCAGGCAGAGTGGGAGAAATGTACTAAATTCAACGTCTTGTGAGTCGCACCGTTCACTAATAATTTAACTTTGTCTTGCAGCTAGCACGACCTAAAAGTTATCAAACTTCCAGCCTGCAAACACCGAAAGTAGAAGAAGTTGAACACGCTTGGAGTTTGTAGCTCTGTGGTCTCGAAGCAACAACCAGCGTCCAAATGCTACCATGCGGTGTATTTCTACCACGGCTGCAGCAGCGACTCGTGATGTTTTTGTGCAACAGCTAAGAGACACGTGGGGGCAATAGTGGGTTGGTGCGCATGTTTTATAGACACGCTGGTCCGTGAGAGTGGAGCTAGAGTGAGGGGCGACATGGAACAATAACTGAGGTTGTGTGAACATAGTTGTAGTGATAACAATTAAACTGACATTACCGATCTTATATGATGGGCAACATACAAAAAACAACAACTGCCATTTAGGCAATTGTACTACGTGATTAATGTGTGTATTATATAATGCAGCAAACATTTATCTAAAGTTTCTTTGTATAATAATAACGAGAAAAAGAGGAAGACAATTCGACCTATCTAAATAGAGTAAAATGGGTAATTTCATAAACAAAATCTGAGCAATAAATAAAAAACGTGAATGATTAAAACAACACTATAAACAAACTTCAAATCATAGTCCAAGTAAAAGCAAGCACCAAAACGCTGCTAGTTTAGGTTTTAGGTTTTAAAGACTAATATCTCACCTGGACGACAGGCCTAATAGAGCTTAAATGAAATGCTTAGGTTAATATTGACCGCTATACAACTCTGCACGTGTGTCTGCTGCAAATGAAAAGTTATTACACCTGTTTAATGGAAGTCCCTTTGTGTTTGAGGAGGAGGGCTAACTACTAACTAACTAACTAACTAACTACCTATCTACAACACGCAAGTGCATGTAGCCTAATGCAACCCCGACTTGCTCTTTGGCTGCAAACGAACACATCTGTCAGACGTTATATAAGGTATGTGAGGTACAACCTTACAACCTGCCTACAACCTTCTCAGTTGGCACCAGCTCACAAGATTATATTACCGTGTGGAGTGAAACATGGATGAAACATAATCAATATAGTATGAAATAACCACAACTTTCACGCGATAGACATCTCTGAGAGCAACACGGAGGCGCCAGTCAGAGGTTAGAAAACGCTGCATTAAAATTGTTACTCTGTTTCTTTCTCCAGGGCTTCTTTGGGTAGCAAAACACGCGCGCCTCATCTCCCTCCTACAGCACACTCGACGATACTGCCCCCTACTGGCTCTACACTTGGGGTCAATGTGGGATCCATTTCTCCAAGAGGGAAGGTGCCAAGTAGCGCCCCTGCTGGTTGCCTTCATTCCTGACAAAATTCCCATGCATGTGTCCGAACTGACAAATACAATATAAGCTCTAATAAATAATTAACTACATGATTATCACGAGTGCTGCCCTTTAGGAATAGATAAGGTTATAAACTGTAACCTCTGATGGAATTATTTGTAATATTTTAACAATATTTATTTAAACATTAGTAAGGTTGTTAAAAAAAACACACAAAAAAACAACGATTTCTAGCAGTATATCTATACAAGTCATTCCAATGACTAATTTCAGTCTCTATGGAGACGTCCTTCTCTACAACCACAAGAGGGCGACATAATCACGTTCCCTTTTTGTCATAAACATTCTGTCCTCATATTTAAAATGATCAACACATAAGTATATTAATGAAGCTAAATTCACTTACAGAGCTTTTAACTCCCTACACGGAGGTGTATTGTGACATCTCCAGCTCTTTTTACAGTTCCGATTTCTAGATTAAGACAAAAGGTGATCAACCTGTCTGAGGAAATATGACAAGAAAACTCTGAATATTCTTTAAACTATTCTTTCACTATTTTATGTTTCTATAAAGCATGTCTTAAGTATTGTCTCAAAAATGGCTGTAGTCAGGTGACTTTTTTTTCCTACGCAAAATTACCACACAGATGATAGCAGGAACATTGTAGGAATGTTATAGTGATACCACAGGAGAAAAATACCATAACGTACGATAAGGTCACTATAAGTATATATATATACTTATATATATATATATATATATATATATACGTAGTGTAGGAAAGCGTAACCATTAGAATAGAGACATGAACATAGAGAAATGCGTCACTTCCAGTAAAATATATGTCATCAAATGAACCTGAGGCGGTGAAAAAATAGAACAACAACGAGGAAGATCCTGCGTCGACTGCTCATTGGTCCAGAAATATGGAATCAGATGACGTAGTAGTTCCGGGTTTCTAGTTCATGAGACAAGGTAACTTTCGGTCATTATTCTTGGCAACGGAAACGTCGTCTGACCGGGTTTGCTGCTGCCGGTGAAGGTAAGAATGTGACAAGCCTGCCTGTTAAGGGGGTACCCCTCGCTAGCTGCTCACTCTAATCTCATTACTACCGTTATCCGTGTGTAGATATGTGTCAGGGTTCATTTCTACGGGCTTTATCGAAATGGTTTTACGTTGAGTAATGGACTTGCCGATCATTGCTTAAATGATCCTAACGGTACTAGCAACGCGTGGCTGCTTTGTCATTATGCCATCCCGCTCCAGTCTCTGCTTTTGCCATGTATATATGTGTATATATATATATATTTTACCGAGGTTGGATTCGACCAAAAGGAGACGTTAAAAACGGCTCTCTACCATGAAATTCGTGTTTTTATTGGGTCAATATATATATATATATGTTATTTCCATAACATTGGTCAGTCAGGGTCTCAAAACTAGAAACAAACGAGCCCAGAAGGAACACAGAACCGGACTGGTCTGAATGGGCACACCTCGGTGTATAATGATTCAGATGTGGCCACTGTATGATTCAGATGTGGCCACTGTATGAGACAGAAAAGTCAGAGCACTGAACTGTCACAGTATTAAGTAAGGATACATTTGCTTAAACGTCAGCTGAGTTTCACACCAAACAAATGCTTATTTCCATTACAAATCGATATTTGCAAATGACCTTATTGAAATGATCCATGCTAGTCATTCAAGCCCCATGGCAGTTTAGTATAATGTTATTAAACAGTATCTTTCAACCCGTTCAAGCTGCTTTTCATACTATTAGTGCTACAATTAACTAAAGGTGACCTTAGTGTAAAAGCTCAAACAAAAATTCTACGAGCTCCTTGACGTCAGCCCATTTATTCACTTTGTGAAATAGCTCCCGAAAATGTTTCGTAATAACATAGACATTTTACAACACAGACTGAAAGTGTGATTCATTGGGAAGAGTTGTTCATGGTAGGGATGGTACAATTTCCTGCCACCAAGTGAAATGTTAATATTATTCATCCTTCCAGTCATGAATTGTAAAATCATGTAGCTGTGCATGTGGATAGTTGTCAGAGCCTATTACAAAGCTTTTTCTATCTGGGGTTGTGGGTGTCATATCTTTTTATTTCTTTATTATTATTATATTATATATTATATTTCTTCTATACAGTAGTAATACTGTATCTGTAACAATGTTAAGTCCAATTGAATGAAATTAGAGTAGGCCCCGCAGAAGGATAGCTGAGTTATATTTACGTTTAAAAACTGCATGGTTGCATTTCATTTCCTTAAATTGCCCCGCACCGTGAGGTTATTAGTAGATACAACTTGCCCTAGAGTGGCCTTCAACTGACCACCGAGTGGGGTGAGCCTCAAGGGTGATGTCATTGGTTGTTTGTGGCCCGATCCTCTCCAGTCTAACTGATAGGGCTTTGGTCATTGGCTGGTCTGGTCAGTGAGGCTGCGTGTCAACTCTGCTTATAGCATCCTTCCCAGACCTCCCCAATACCTTGTCCTTTGTTATCAAAAGGCGGACAGGTGTTTCCTCATGTTTTATCCTTCCCTGTCAGGTTAGGGATTACTGAACGATACAAGGAAGGTAGTCTAATTTGCATTGTTGAGACACACCCTAGGGAGCCTAGCATATATAATGCAGCACTGAACACATTGACAGACACAAAGGGGATGTTCTGTACAGAGAGGAATGGAGGTGAGTCTGTCACAGTGTGGGGGAATATGGAGTTTACCAGCATAGCCGAATCCTGAGTTCAGTAGGCACTTGTCAGGAGACTTTCTGAAACTGACGATGAGAGTGGTGAGTTATGAGATGAACTTTGTGATTAAATCATTTGCTTCACAATGCTATGTTTTGTATGATCTACTTACTTAAAGCATACCTCTTATCATGTGACTGATGTCACGTTAGATTAGATGCAGAAGATGTAATCAAAATGCTGTCGACGTCTCTCTTAACTTATTGGCTGTTATTTTTTTCTCTCCTTCTTTTACTTGTTTCTGATGCTATTTTGCCTTTTTATATTTTGTTTCAACTTCAGGTGTGACAATTGGGGGACCAGCGGACCAGATATTTTAATCCTAGCGTTCATGCCAGAGATGCCCGTTTTGGATCCTTGAAATCCTTTATGCTGAGGGCAGTTCTCTTTGATCAGGTTTCCCCTCTGACACACTACCGACCTACCAAGACCTTTCCATCCAGAACGTCTGATCTGACCACTTGCTATCTTACCAGTTGCCTTCCCCACATACCCCTCCAGTGAACAATATGGGTCTCCAGACAGACTCTGCCCTCCACTCCCTCTTCGTCTTTCCAATCCACGTCCTGGTATGGCTGTACTCCGTCCTCTCCTTCCTTCCCTGGTACTTCATCACCGGTGCCGGGCAGAAGAAAGCCCTGTCCAAGCGTATCAAGGCCCGTTCTGTATCAGGCAGCACACAGGGGCCCTACCGCTGCGTGGACAGCTTTGAATCCCTGGCCAGGGAGGACATCCCAGGCAAGGACACCCTGGATAAACTGTTTGAGCATGCCGTGCAACACTTTGGACAATCAGACTGCCTTGGCACCAGAGATATACTGAGTGTAGAGAATGAGACCCAACCCAGTGGCAAAGTATTCAAAAAGGTATGTATACCCACGTTATTAGTCAAGGATTTATGGATGATTGTGCAAAAATGTCTAATGTCTCATCTTCTTCTTCTCCTGCTAGCTGATCTTGGGGGAGTATCGCTGGCTGTCCTACCAGGAAGTGGACACTGCGGTCAGTCAGCTTGGCAGCGGACTGGCAGCTCTTGGGCAGCAGCCTAAAGGCACCATCGCCATGTTCTGCGAGACTAGAGCGGAGTGGATGATTGCTGCCCAGGCCTGCTTCAAACACAACTTCCCATGTAAGAATGTGATGTTGGGTGGCTAAAACAGGAAATCGCGCCATCGTCTACTGGTTTCTTATGTCTTCAGGTTTCACTCGCTGACTGTTTTTATTCATTACAGTGGTGACGCTGTATTCCACGTTGGGAGAGGAGGCAGTCGCATACGGACTGAACGAGACTGGCGTCACACATCTCATTACCAGCACGGATCTACTGGAGACGAAACTGAAAGTGAGCTATTACTTACTTATTATGCCGTCTTAAAAATGTTGTCCGTACAGCGTCAGAACTGCTCCTTCAGGGCACTAGGGGAGTGATGGGAATTTCATGGTTGTGGAAAAAAATATGTCATGATGAGATTATTATTTGGGCCAAACAACTGAGTTTCATTAAATCAAAGTTGTCAGATACAAGGGACACAGAGTTGATCTCCAGTGTAAGCAGCTAAGCAGACAAGCAGACAAGCATACGGGTGGAGAAAATACAGAGGAGTGGAATGTATCTATTGAGATTTAGTTGAATTGGAAAAGAGACGGATCTGTTATTGAACGGTCCTCCGTGTTGCACGATACTCACATTTCAAGCTGGTATGGTTTGCTGGGGAAAGACAGATAATATTCACTATGACGTTGTTGTTATTGTTGTTATTTTCAATCCATAATTGTGCTTGACAAGCCATCATCTGGCTACAGTATTAGGCACAACAAAGTCTGCTCTGTGTCAAAAGAGAGTGGGAGTGGCTAGCGTGATTTTCCATAGACCCGGGGGGGACCTGTGTTATATCAACTGTACAAAGCTGCACAACAAAGTGTTGTGTTGAAAATCATCCCGCAGCATCCAGTTACATAAGCTATTACGGGACGTAGCGTTTGAGGTAGTGGTAAGGTATTCATGGTGCAACATTGGTCAGTCGGTTCACTAGCATCACTGCATCACTGCATCACTGCTACTACAAAGGCAAAACGTTTGCATGTTTGCATGGAAAGGCAGGGATGATGCAAACGTCAGCTCCTCATAGAGGCTGCTTCTTCTAGGCTATGTGTGTGGATTTGTTTAACCCCTGTCTGTTTGTCAAGAATGCAAAGTGAAGATGAGGCCAAAGGGAAATTGGCTAATGGCTGAATTATCTAGTGAAATCTCTTGTCTGAGCTTCAAATCCATACTTCTTTGATCCCCATAATGAAATTCTCTTGACTTTCACCCCTCCACGGAGATCAGTGAACACAGGCTCAACTGCAGAACGGTGAGCCGAGAGCTGGTAGGGGATGCAGTGATAGTAGGGCATATGCTTGCCAACAGAGGCTTGAACTTGGGTCCTCCAATTTAAGGACTGTCTCTCTTAACTACTAGGTCACCCTGCTGCCCAATGTAAAGAGATCCTGTATCCTGTCTACGTACACCGACACCTGAAACCCTCTTGATGTGTAAAAGGCGATCATATGTCTGCCTTGTGTGATAGCAATTCTGTTTTTCCGTCCAGAATGTGCTTCCGCTGATCCCAAAACTGAAGCATGTGATCCACGTGGACCAGAGGAAGATGAACACAGAAGGCTACCCAGCAGGACTCGCCATCCACAGCATGCAGGCTGTACAAGAGCTGGGAGCGCAGCCTGAAAACGGTGGGTTTTGCTCTGTAAGGTGTAACCTTCTTTGTACAACACAGGGGTGTGATATGTACTAATAATAACAAAGGGCTGTTAAACCAATAACCGCTCGTCTTCCAGCGGGCAGGGCGGTGGTGAGGCCCCAGCCCTCAGACCTGGCGGTGGTGATGTACACCAGCGGCTCTACAGGCAGGCCCAAAGGAGTCATGATCATCCACAGTAACCTGATTGCCGGAATGACGGGCCAGTGTGAACGCATCCCTGGACTCGGGTGAGTTTCACTGGTCGCCGTGTCTATGATTTGATGTGTACAGCAGGGTTTCTCATACCGTAATAACCGTAACCACTCCTGTTTTTCCTGGGATTCCCTCTTATTTGGACTCTCATTGTGCTCCTGTGATGTTGTTTCTGAGAATCGCTCATATTTCAGAGAGTTGAGCATCACATATGGTCTGATTGCATTTCTTCAGTGCCTGTTCCAACTAAAGGGCAGAGTTAGGCCACAAATATTGCCTAGTAAGATTAAATGACAGAATAACCATCAAGGAGAAAGGAGTATCTTGGGGGTTCCTGGTCCACAGTATGCTTAACTTTCCACCCCTGTGTTCTGGCAGGCCCATGGACACCTACATCGCCTATCTGCCCCTGGCTCACGTTCTGGAAATGACAGCAGAGATCTCCTGCGTGACGTACGGCTGTCGAATTGGCTACTCCTCTCCTCAGACACTGTCAGACCAGGTAAGACCCCCCCCCCCCCCCCCCCCCTAGCACCTGTCTTTGGTCGTTTACACCAGTGGTTCAGTCAAGGACCCCCCTGTCCTGGAGGTTTTAACTCCAGCTCTACTCAGGCACCAATTAAGGTATCATGAAAACGTGAAGCCTCTAATTGGCTGGGGGGGTGGGGGGGGGGGGGGGTCCTTGAGGACTGGATTGAGAACCACTGGTTTACACAATTTGCAGCAGAGTGCAATTACTATCTTCTCATTATTGCCATTATCTTAAATCTGTGTTGCAGTTTGGTGATTATTGTCTTCAGCTGGTTTTCTCTTGTTCCCTCTAGTCCACCAAGATAAAGAAAGGAAACAAAGGAGACTGTTCTGTGCTCAAACCCACCCTGATGGCAGCCGTGCCAGTAAGAGCCCTTCATTATTCAATCCCCTGTTCATGCACTCCCCCTCTCCCCCTCTCCCCCTCTCTTCAGCTCTCCCCCCTGCCTGTGTTTGCTCTATTCTGCCTACCCGCTGTCCTCAGCCGCGGTATGAATCCATTCAGGTAACGTTTGTTTTTCCCTCCTAACCAGGAAATCATGGATCGCATCCACAAGAACGTGATGAGCAAAGTGCAAGAAATGAGTTACATTCAGAGAACGCTGTTTACGCTGGGCTACAACTTTAAACTCCAGCAGATCAGGAGGGGCTATGACGCACCGCTCTGCAATGCGTAAGAACCCGCTGCGTCTTCCTCACACTGCCCTCAGGGTGGACTGCAGCACACAAAATCAAAATCAAGCACACAATAACTGATCCTGGCCTCCGGCACGCTCACTAAGATGTATCTCTCTCTCCGTCTCGGCAGGCTGTTGTTCCAGAAGGTGCGGGGTCTGCTGGGAGGACGGGTGAGGATGATGTTGTCGGGAGGGGCGCCCCTGTCCTCGGCCACTCAGAGATTCATGAACGTGTGTTTCTGTTGTCCCGTGGGTCAAGGCTACGGCCTCACCGAGACCTGTGGAGCCGGCACCATCACTGAGGGTAAGGGACCGTTAGGAGTGGGGGGGGGGGGAGTGTAAAGGTGGGAATGACTATCACAGTCAGTAGTTTACAAAAGGCATTACATTACATTACATTACATTACAGTCATTTAGCAGACGCTTTTATCCAAAGCAACTTAAGTGCTTTCAACATAGGTAGGTAAAAAACTACTAGTCACTAGAAATCATAAGTGCGTTTCCTTCCTAAACAAGCAACTAAGAGCAGAACTAGTGTTGAGGTAAAAGTGCAATAAGTTAGCTACCTACGTTGTCTTTAAAGCTCCAGGAAACTTGGCTTGAAATAGTAAAAATGAATATATGATATCAAAGTTTAGTGTCTAATTAACCATCCACAAAAATCTGAGTGAGGTTTTCTAATATTTCTGAACGTTTATTTTCACTCAGATTTTTGTGGATGCTTAATTAGACACTAAACTTTGACATCATATATTCATTTTTACTATTTCAAGACAAGTTTCCTGTTAAACAAATGAGTGAACCAAATAAACAAGAGCTCAGACAAATAAAGGCCCCGTCTCTTTACAGTTGTGGACAACAGCACCGGTCGTGTCGGAGCTCCTCTCATCTGCTGTGAGATCAGACTCAGAGACTGGGTGGAAGGTATGTGCTGATGCATGCTGTGTTTTCACTGCAGAATAAAAACGTATTTCACTTTTACAGGAGTGACCATTTGATGTTTTCCCCCCTCCCCCCATCACTATTTTTTTCCAGGCGGCTACACCAAGAATGACAAGCCTCACCCGAGAGGGGAGATCATGGTGGGCGGTCCCAACGTCACTATGGGTTACTACAGGAGCGCGAACAATCGGGATTTTTTCGTGGACGAGCGCGGCCAGCGGTGGTTCTGCACCGGAGACGTGGGAGAGATCCACCCCGACGGCTGTTTACAAATAGTGGGTACGTGTCGTTTATTGGGTATTTTTCACGTTCCTTTGGCTAGTGACAGTCATCTGATGGTGCTTATGACCTAGTACTATTCATACTTAATTTCATAGCACTGATCTGCTCTGAATGTGGTCGTGCTCCTGACATTTGCAATTGACACGGTGCTAAAATGTTATGAATGCGTTTTTATTTTCTCATTTTAGACCGTAAGAAAGACTTGGTCAAACTGCAGGCTGGAGAGTACGTGTCCCTGGGGAAAGTGGAGTCTGCTCTGAAGAACTGCTCCCTCATAGACAATATCTGCGCTTATGCAAACAGGTGAGTCACTTTCCTTTTTTCTTTTTTGATCTCAGGAAACTTCATTGTAGCAGTTGGGGGTTAAGTACGATACGAAGTAAAGTAAAGTACGATACCGACAGTAGTTGATGAAGTGAACTGTCCCATTTTACTTCTAACCACAGCTTGTAATAATCAACACTGTCTGTCCTTGTAGTGACCAGAACTACGTCATCAGTTTAGTGGTGCCCAACCACAAGAGGCTGACAGAACTGGCAAAGCAGAGAGGCATAGCAGGAACCCTGGAGGAGCTCTGCACCCAGCCGGACATGGAGAGGGAGGTTCTGAAGGAGATCAAGGCGGTCGCTGCTACGAGTAAGAGGCAGACCCACGTCCTTTCACGGCGTTGTGATGTAGCTGTGTTGATGATCTTTACATCTATGAAGCTCCTGTGTTTACAGTACCAGTCAAAAGTTTGGACACACCCGTTTCTGTTTCTCATGATCTTAAAGACATTTTGATATAAAGGCTTGATGCTTAAATTCTTGAAATTCGTTTCTTAGACAAATAAATAGAGCAGTTGATGCCTGTGTATGAATTTATTTTCATTTAGAATTTATTTATTTATTTTTTAAATGCACCCCCAAGTAGTTTTCATTTAGACTTTAGAGGTGGAGAATGTTGAACCACAATGATTAAATCATCATTTTAAAGACTCACATAGTGATTGTGGCCTTTAAAAGTTCATTTGTGGAATTTCTTTGCTTGTTAATGCCAAAGGGTTTCTACTTTGAAGAATCTAAAATATAAGATAGTTTAGATTTTTTAAACATTTTTTTGGTCACTGCATAATTCCTTTTGTGTTATTTCAGTTTTGATGACTTTACTATTATTCTAAAATAGTGGAAAATTGTAAAAATAAAGAAAAACCCTTTCTATGAGTAAGTGTGTCCAAACCTTTGACTGGTACTGTATATCAAAATAATTCATTGTCATGTGATGGAAATGTGACTGTTCTCTCTTCCTTCTCATCCGCATAGTTAAACTCCAACGGTTTGAGATCCCAATGAAGGTGCATCTGAGCCCAGAGCCGTGGACCCCTGAGACTGGCCTTGTCACAGATGCTTTCAAGCTGAAGAGGAAAGAGCTGAAGAACCGCTATCTGCACCACATAGAACGAATGTACGGGGGGAAATAAACCACAGGGCTCCCCGTTACCACCATAACCACTGTTTTTGACCTGCAAAAAAATATATTTCAGGTCGCCATTTGCATTTTTGAGCTGTTTGTGCACCCCAAGCATACAAAGGAGAATGACTTGAACACAAAGCTGAACCTGTAGATAATTGTAGTCGTTGGCTAAACTGTGTCGCTTTTCATTCTTGTGCTTAGTAAAAAATGGTTTCGATCGTCAAAGAGATGCACCAAAGTGGCACCTCTTACTCTGTGAAAATAACAGCGTTGAACTGCCATCCACTTAAATCTCTTTGCACCCGTTTTGTAACTGATATATTTCAAATATCAGCATATTCTATATGATGTTAATGCATTGTTGTTTCTCAGCCCATTGAAATATTAACATTTCTAAGTCACTATGGCTTAAATAGCAGACTTCGGTTTCTCTTTGAAGTTGAGGAGTAGTGACGTCACTGTGCCTTCAGCCCGCAGTGCTTGTATACAGTCGCACTGAAGTATGTGGCACCTAGATGGAAGCAAATAGTGTAGAGATTTGTTAAATGAATGGCTAGGCGGTGTTTAGGAAAGAACACCCTGACCCAGAGACCCTGACTGGCCATGGGTTTAGAGGTTGGAACTCAAACAAGCAGTCCTCATGGCCAGCTCTGTGTATATCTCTCCGTGCTATCCTGGCCTGATCCTGCTTTATTTTATACTCTATTTTTGTTTTGTGTCATAATGCATTGAGACCGTCAGACCAAATGCGTAAAACGTCTAAATGACTCAGGAAGATTAGAATAGATGTATTAATATATTAATTTGTGAAGTAGTGGCTATTTGTATAAAAACTTCCATTCAAGTCTTGTGTGCACTATATTTATTAAAGAGCAAGCATGCCGTGCTAAGCTATTAACATGCATTTTAGCATAAGCTATAGTGATCGTAACTGGCATACCGTAATATTGTGCATTTCTTTTTTTTACCTCAATTAAAACAAGTTATTGTACAGTTTGGTCTGAGGTTATCTGAAGGAAGATTTGTTTGTTTTTATTTAGGAATGTTTTGTATATATATTCAATTGTTAATGAATTTGTTAAATTAAGGTTTTGAGAACATGGACTTAGCAGTCACATTTTCCAGTGAGTTCTTCTGCGATACTGTTATATTTATTCTGTCATTAGGACCACCTACTATGTGCAACATTTGTCGTAAAAAATAAATGTCTTTTTGTATTTGGTATTGTCAGATGTTTTCATTTTATTACAAATGTAGAACCAAAAAAAACAAACGCATCCAGCTTTACATAATCACCATTGGAAAATTGAGCAGTGAAAAAAAAAAAAAGAGAATGGAGGCCAAACGGAGCATCAGCTGTTCCAGTCTTGGAAACGGAAACAGTCGCTGGCAATCTTCCAGACAGGCTGGTCGCTGTTAGTCGAAGCCTGAGCCGTTAAGAGAAAGTTCTGATTGAAGAAACGCTGTTTGTTCCCCTCGAACTTAACTGTTCCACCAGTCACCACAAGCAGTGTTGTCTGGCTTTGGGTTGCTTGTTCTGTGGATGAGGAGCGGGAGATTGATGTTGGATTAGTATGGAGAAGCAAATGTCTGCTTAAATTGTAAACTCAGTCTGGTGGGTCTTCTTGTAACACCGACTGAGCATTTCATATCCCTGCTTCACACAGTCACACCTGGGAGCCACCCAGCACCGGTCTTGCTGTTCGCCACGAAGCAATTTGTGGCTCAGCGCCTTGGTGACTCAATGTGTGACTCATTCCATGTCTGTCTGGATAGAGACGCTACCCGACTAGTCTCAAAATACAAGAAGTCAAAGATCCATGTTACATTTCAGGCGTTAAGGTGATGCAGATCCAGAGAGAAATGGAATGAGTACAAAAGTAGCGTAAGATCAGCAACATTGTAAACAACCCACAGTAAGGAATGCAAGGGCCACTCACTCACCCAAGCCATAGATGGAGCAAATATTAATGTGTGCCTAGTCACTTGAAATCCATAAGACTTTCCCCCTAATCCCCACTTTTGTCAGAGATTCAGCTAATGAGACAATAGGAAGGCAAGGCATTTGAGATTCATTCAATGGGCTTGAGTTTTGGTTTTGAGATGATCTCACCGTGGACTGGCTGACAGTCCAGTGTATGAACTTGGAACTCGCTCGATGGAAGAGTCTCAAAAAAGTCGCTCAGAGCGTCGTGTCCTGACAGCGCATTTCCATTCCACACCAAGGTCGCCTTGTCCAGGTAGAGTCGGGTTAGGTTCTGGGTCAAAATATACCAAGGTGAACATCGTGACCATGTATATTATTCAACATAACATTTATATGTTTTGTAGCTCAAAGAACAAAACCAGACCGTCACTCACCCTCCTTTTTTTATCCATGCAGTCATAATAAATGTTGACAAATTCTTCTGCATATCTGCATGACTGGTCGGCATGGGTCCTGAAATCCTGGTTTGACAATCAATTATGAAGTGGTGATCATGAGCACGTATTACAGGGAACATAATACATTACATTACATTACAGTCATTTAGCAGACGCTTTTATCCAAAGCGACTTACAATAAGTGCATTCAACATAGGTAGGCAGGGACACTACTAGTCACTAGAAATCATAACTGCATTTCCTTCCTAAACAAGCAACTAAGAGCAGAAGTAGTGTTAAGGTAAGAGTGCAATAAGTTAGCAACCTACTTTATCTTAAACAAATGAGACAAATAAGAGAATCAAATAAACAAGAGCTAAGACAAATAAGTGAACCAAATAAACAAGAGCTAAGACAAATAAGTATCAAATAAACAAGAGCCAATAAACAAGAGCTCAGACACATAATTGACGACAAATAGGCAAGGCTAAGGCTAATAAGCATGACCATAACAGCAGAGGGTATCTGCATCGGTGCTTGATTATTACTAGCATGCCTACGTTCTGGCTTGCTGGCTAACGTTACCTAGCTGTACTTTACTGAACGTGCATCACCCTCATTGATTTGACCATAAAAGCAGAAAGTAACAAACTCACCAGTGTAGATGCCATGACTACCGGCATCTGGATCAGAGCTGTTTTAACCACACAAGCACGTTAAGAGGGTATCTGGGGAATCTTTTTTTCTCGTTACCTTTAGCTGGATTTCTTTATCTATTTTATTTACCAGCTAGCGCAACCATTTTGCCGTATGTATCACTTCCTCAGGTCACCGCATGTACCTATCAAAATAAAATAGAATTAGTTATTACGCGAGTACCCAACTATTGTGATCGCAGCTGACAGTCTTTTATTTTGAAAGACAGAACCGCTTTCTAAAGCGGAAATATAATTTATAATTTCCTGAGTCACTGCTTGCGTTATGTCGACAACAACACAATACGGAAGAGACTGTCAGTGACCAGCATTGCCATTATACATTTGTTCTAAGGTTTAACTAACCATAATTTACAATGGAGGGTTCTGTATCGGATGTCGAGGTCTGTAATTTTGCCTATACGGGACAGTTTGACAAGTTAAAGCAATGCATTTTATCAGATAAGACGCTCGCCTTCAAAACGGACCAGGTATGAATGCATGAGCCACCACAAAATTTGAATTTATGATCCACCACGTGTTTGTTATTCAGCTAACATTGCCTGTCAGAAGGCTAGGTGGCTGATGAAGTATGTATTGTTTTGTTATGTTTTGTTTTATTAGCGTGATCGATCATCTTGTTCTTGGCTATTGACATGAGCGTGATCGATAATCATCTTTCTCCGTTTTCAGGTCGGCAGAACCGCGCTCCACTGGGCTTGTTCGGCTGGCCACACCAACATAGCGGAGTTCCTTCTTGACCTGGGAGTTGAAGTGAATCTGAACGATGATGTAATGGTTAAAATATTCCAGCCACCGGTTTCTATCCATTTGAAAGCGTTGCCCTTAATGTTAAAACCGAACAATAGTTGCTTTCACAAATTATGTCTATACTAATCAGTTCCCCCCTTGGGTGTAACTGATTACTGCACAAAAATTACTGTAAAACCACATTCATTCTTCTGTGTACAAGCTAACTTAAAAACGAGCAGTATCATTCACTTGGGTTTTGGGCCATGTATAATTGTATTGATATTTACATTTCTCTTTAGTAAATTCAGAGGAGGGTTGATTTGATATACTGTAGTATAATGTCATGGTACTTTCCTCTGTGGTATTGTATTACTGTATTGTATACTCTACAAGTTAAAAATAATTATATTCATTCACAATGACCTTATAATGATGCTTTAGCATGTGATGGTCTTGAATGAAAAGACTAGGTGTCCCGACCACACCTCCAGTCATACGCACTTCAAAATGTTAAACTGGCAATGTGCAAATCCCCAGAGCAGTGTATGGTGCTGTGCCTATGGCCCAGCCCAAAAAGTTATTGATCGTCTGCTTGAAAATCTGTAAGCATCTCAGACTTTGAATTGTGTCTGGTAATAGATGCATGGCTCTTTGCCTTAGAAGTGTAATTGATTTTAACAGTTTATTTAGTATAAAGGGTATTATTTACCTTTATACTGTGGACAAAATAAAGAAAAACCTGGTGATAAATCACAATATATCACAGTATTCTAGTCTAGAACATCAAGAAACACCGTATTGTCATATTATGGCCCAGCATTACAATAATATACTATTGGGAACTCTGATAATTTCCACTTCTAGTAATATCACTAATAGTTTTCAGCTGAACTGTCAAATAAGGTATGCAACACATAATAATCTTTGTTTTTTGGTGCCCATTTTTAAAATTGTTAACTAGTCAATTAACTGGATTACTCAAGAGTGGTTTGTAGACAAATGTAATGTTTTGGAAGTGGCCTTTCTACATGTTTATGTATTACTTCCCAGGCTTCTTGGACCCCCCTCCACATTGCAGCGTCTGCAGGCAGAGAAGACATAGTGAGATCTCTAATATCCAAAGGAGCTCAACTGAACTCAGTCAATCAAAATTGCTGCACCGCTCTGCACTACGCTGCTTCTAAAGACAGATATGAGGTAAGGTTGTGTGGCTGTATAAATCACTGTGGCTGATAGGTTTCTGTATGATGTGACCATGTTCCGTGCATGTGAAGTTGAAAGGTAATTGTACACCGTTTGAATGATCAAACCAGCAGTCAGTGTAACAGGGAAAATCAAACAGTTCAAAAACACAACTGACAGATTTTCTTCCATTGTCCATTTTGTATTTACCAGTAACTGCAGTTATTATGGTAAATGCAGTGAAAGTAATTGCAGTATTTATATTAACCAAAGTCTCATGACAAAACAACAATCCGGTGACTGTTTGGTCAAAATTAAATGAATGAATACAATGGAATGATTTGCAGGAATTTCTCAGCCAAGGAGGCCGACAGATCAGGTCAGGTCATTTTGTGTCATGTGGTGAATCATAATAGTTTGAGTTATTAGTTGGGAATTTAATGGTGTTGAAGAAGATGACAATGTTATATAATATTGCAATATTTTGTGATAGTCTTTATAGTCGTCTATAGTATACGGCAGTCCAGTTAATATTTGTGAACATTAACATCTCTATCCCAAAGCCAAGAACAATAAATCCAAATACTCAAATCTGGAAATTGTAAACTGTGAATAGATTTTGTGGACCTGCAGAATGTTTCAGTTGTGTGAGCTTTATTCTGTAGTTGTGTTATCCGTTTGGAACCAGAGACTATTTTAGTTTATCCTATGGAAATCCCCCTTGGTACTTCCTGGTACTTCCTTCCTTGGTACTACTTGGTAATTTTTAACACCCCTCCCAATTGATGATATGACAGGTTCAGGTACTACTTCTCTGATTTCTGGCTGTGGGCGAGAGGTAGTCTCATTTTCACTCACATTACTTACAGGTGGAAATGTGGCGATCTCTTAATTGACCAAACGGATATGAACAATCACCAAAGTATTGTATTGATGTTAAACACATCAATAACACTTGGCCACTAGGTAAATCAATTTGTTGGTTGTGATGAGTCATTCATGATATTACATTAGCCTAAATTTGATCTGGTACTCTAGTCTCACTTCCTGAGCAGTTGCCAAATTAGCCCTGGGTTTCACTTCGGCATGGTTTGCAATAGCAAATGGAAATAGCAAATAGGATCTGAAAAGGTGCCTTACGTGTGTTAATAAGAAACGCACAGAATTTAAAAATAGATTGCTTGTCTGAGGCTGGTCAGTAACACACTACTGTCCTACTGCTTTATAGATAGCCCTGCTGTTGTTGGAAAACGGAGCAAACCCCAATATCACAGACAAGCTGGAGTCCACTCCTCTACACAGAGCCTCCGCCAAGGGCAACTACCGCATGATCCAGCTGCTCCTCAAACAGAGCGCCTCCACCAACATCCAGGACTCACAGGGCAACACACCCCTGTATGTGTTTGTTTGAGTGTCTCTGTGTGAAGTAGAATATTGTGGCTTGGCACACTATAACAAAAAAGGGGGAAGTATTTTCATATTCACAACCCTGTATGTATTTTTATCACCAGTCACCTGGCGTGTGACGAGGAGCGTGTGGAGGCAGCCAAGTTGCTGGTGGAACACGGGGCCAGCATCTACATTGAGAACAAGGAGGAGAAGACTCCCCTCCAGATAGCCAAAGGCAGCCTGGGCACCATACTTCGTCGGATTGTGGAAGGATGACGTACATACTGACATACAAGTCATGCTCCAGCTCCGCCACATTAGCCAATTACATCATCAGAGTCGTCATGCCTTGACCACGCTGCATCCCTACCAGCTCCTCAGCTGGGGCGTAAAGACCTCAGACCGTAGATGTCTGAAGACTAACTCTCTCACACACGCTAACCACAATCTATCCAAATACCAGTACAACCTATTTTGTATGAAGGGAGAACTGTTGTAAAAATAACTAGATAAAGTCTGCGTTCAATCTCTTAATAAGGAATGTCTAGGATATATTTAACAACTTGATTCAAATTCCTTCTCTTAGCAGATAGGTTGCGTTAAAAAATATTTCACTAAATTGGTTCCACACTTCCACTGGTTTATTCACATTAAAGAAATGCATCCAGGGAAATTTTATTTGCCACCTTTTTCATTAAAAAAAAAAAGAATTTTCATGATTGAGATAACTTTTGTTGTTCCATACCCTAGAGTCATTTTTCAGTTAAAGCCCCCTCCATCAGCTCTGTCCTCTATAGAGTATTTGACTCCACGGTTGTTAGTCTTACCACTTTACTGCACTGCTGAGTTGGCACATGCACACGTTGGAAGGGACTATAGAGGTTCGTGGCCACAGGTGTGCACCACTGTGGGACAGCAGGTTATAGGTGGGAGCTCCAACGGGCCTTGAAGGCAAAAAGGGCCCTAAGTAACCAGGAGTGGCAGCCTACCCTTGGGAAACTCCAATTCTGAGTATTGTCTACTGCAATTTTCCCACAGTACCCCTTCAGGCGTGAGCACTGAATGTGAGTCCATCAGCTGCCATGTGTCTTGTTGTCCTTGAGCAAGATCTGCTCTCACTGTAAGACTTCAGCCAAATGTGAAGTCCTTACGTGAAAGAGAAAAGATTAAAACTGAAAATGAAAGTCAAATCCAAAAAGTGAAATGACCATTTTATGTTGCTGCCTCTCATTCCTCTCGATCCCTCTGTGCTTGATTGAGGTGTTGTTGACCAGTATCTTATTACACTATATGGTATTTTAGAACAGTCATCAGGTCACTTGGCTTAAATTGCCGGATGAATAGCAAGAGACAAGCGACACCAGGGGGGCAATTTGAGTCACGGCAAGGGAGCTATTTTGGCAAATTGGTAGGCTACTCATTCAAATATTTAATCGTATAAGCTGGAAAAGAAGAAATCTAAATATCAAATAGTTTCTACCATTTGCCTGCTTTTTGACATGGAGCTGGTGTGTTTATTCACCACAGGCCATGCGCAGTGACTAGTAACTTCCAGTTGATTTCCATGATTACCTATAAAACAATTGTGGCCAACCTGTCTTTGCATTTGCTTGTTTGGATAGTCTAGGTTTTCCAATAGCCAATAGTTCCAATAGTTTTATTTTCATTATTTTCTTTGTATTTACTATTACCATTTTACGCTTTATTTAAAGTTTTCTATGTCACTTTTCATTATATTACCACTTTGAAATTGCAATTTAATCTTCTACATTTCTCTTCATTTTCCCCTTTTCTACTCACTCTGCACTACCAATTTATGTTTAATACATTCCATTCAGATGAACTAAGTTACACTATTCCATATGCTCTAAAGTCACTTTATCTATCTAACTAGATGCAATAGCCGAGTATGCCGAAGGTTCTCAGGAAAATGTAAGCTTTCTAATTAAATCATAGCCATCGCACGCACAGTAGCCGATTATAATCGAATGTGCCTGGGGAAGAACCTTCGCAGTTTCGCTTTTTTGGCAAAGGAAAGATGTAGCCGAGAGTGGGTGCGTGCGCGTGGGTGTTCAATAGGGTGTCCATTAGGTTGAATAAGTATAAGCATATTCAAATTACTGCTCAGCAATAACAGGGAAAGCACCAGTTTGTAACATTACCGCAAAAATGTCCGTAAAAAAATCACCACTTTGATCCGACTATGTGGGTTGGGTTTCTATCGTCATAATGTGGTCAGCTGTGATGCGCAGAGAGAGGTGCGCATTATTCAACACCTTCTGTCACTTCCTGAAAAGGTCACGTCATGTAAACTGTTCTCTTTTAAGCAGGGGTTCCTCCAGTTTAAAAGGACGCAATATTCACACACGAAGTCAGACAGTGAAATAACTGGCTTTTAGGTATCTAAAGGTAAGTTTTGTAGTTTTACGTTGACAGTCCATTAACTAACTTTTTAAGCCAATGTTATGTTGCTAACGTTAACTTAGCTAGCTAACGTTAGTGGATGGCGTGTTCAGCGTCTCGCTTACTAACCATTAGTTACAACTCAGTAGCGCTGATAATAGGTCAAACTGACTAACTCTGTTCTAATGGTTGTATATTATAGAAGTATGCTATCTGCGTTTGACTTAACGGTTACTGGTCAGCTCAATCGGTTGCTTTTAGTCAACGGTGCATGACCGTTGAAATCATACATTGCTAACGTTAGATGGCAGCTGTCAAACGCAGACAGCAGTGAGATGTTTTCATCGTTAGCTACCAGAACCAGGACTGCGTGTTTGTTATGCCGCCCCATTGTTTGACTCAAAGCCGTGTGGCCTTTCCAGAGGGTGCATGGCCAGTCAATACAGTCTGACTAGCCATCACATGAATACACATCCCCAACGTCACATGTCCAGCTTTGCGTGCAGCTATCTTGAGCTAAGTGAATGCAGTGACTATTTCCACGCTGTGTTAGATTGTGTCAGACTAGACTCAGGACCTTAGATAAAACCCAAATCCATACATGCATTTGGTTTAGATCTGATCTAACGCGCAGTTGATTGGTTTCTCAGTGAATACACCATCGGCATCTCAAAGGTCAGAAGCTGCTTCTCCAATGTAAACATAGCCTACTCTTTTAAAGATTAACTCAGATCAAAAAGCAGTTGCTAATTGGATGTTGATAAACTGTGGTTACAAATTAAGTAGCCTTGCTTTAGAAATGTTTCTAGCCTACGTCAAATGGCATTGTTTTGGAAGTTTGGTTGGAGCCTTCAGGCACGCTGGTGTAGAGTGTTACCAATGTAGTGTATAGTCTTGCTGACTGATACATATTGATAAAGAATTGTTTTAGGAGATTATAACTATTAGCCCTATCACAACAGGCCTGTGCAAGACTCATAAATATCTATCAATATACGCCTAGCTACGTATTGTTGGTATCCCTTGGCATACTGTGTGTCATTGGGTGTTGCCATGGGTGTATACTAGCGTTTTACAATGTGCTGCTGAGCCAATCCTGCCCCTCAGTTCTCATCACTCACGTGGAACATTCAGTGCCTCCATGTGACCACAACCTGGCTGCCACACTTAAAGGCACAGTGCCCCCAAATAAGAGCCTGGATGCTGCGATCTGCATGCTGTAGCCAGCTGTGGAAATCCATGTTCTTTCATAGGCTAAATGTTGTTCATAGATTAATTATGTGATGTGATTTCTCTGGCATTGTTTTAGCAATACCTTTTTTTTTTTTTTAAATCTCAAAATGCATATCTATCTAATACCCTGTAGCTAAAATAGCCTATTTATCCCCTCTCTTTTGTCTTCAGGCGTTCTGTCCCATCAAGCCAATCTTCTCAGCAGTACCCACCCTGGTGCTAGCATGTCTCATCTTAGACAAGACACTAACTTGGAGGCAGACCACTCTGTTGACTGGTCCTTAATGAACAGTCGCCTGGATTCGTTCCGTGGCTCCAACCTGGCCCAGCAGGTGTCAGCGGAGAGATTGGCCCGGGCCGGCTTCTACTTCACAGGCCTTGCCGATCGTGTCCGCTGCTTCAGCTGCCAGAAGACTGTGGAAAACTGGTGTGGGGGAGACACACCTGTAGAGAGGCACAAAGAGGTGATGATAATGGTGGTGACAAAGAAAAGTGACCATCCTTTTGTTTTCCCTACTGCACTATATAGCTAAATCATATTTTCATTGTGCTATAGGTTTCCCCATCATGCAAGTTTCTCAACTGCACCCACCGTGCCAGTTTTAACACGGGTCCTGATACCACACTGACTAACGGTACTTCCTACAATGAGGAAGTAGAAGACATGGAGTTTCGTTTGAGAACAGGAGAGGTGGTTGATGAGTCCACATACCCCATGGCCCCCCATATGAGCAGTGAGGACGCCCGGCTTCAGACCTTCACTTCATGGCCCTCCAGTGTCCCAGCGAGGCCCCGAGATCTGGCCCAAGCTGGCCTCTTCTACCTGGGGGAGAGTGATCGGGTGCGGTGTTTCTGCTGTGGAGGAATGTTGGGGGGATGGGAAGCGGGGGACACGGCCTGGGGAGAACATTCCAAACATTTCCCCTACTGCTTCTTCATCCTTGGGCATGATGTGGGCAACATCCCATCCCAGGGAGGTGTGGAGGAGGAGGGGGGGAGTAGACAATACACAAGGCCTCATGTCCCGATGGAGAGCTTTGAGGAGAGGCTTAATAGCTTTGCACGCGTCCAGCACTCCATTGACCATGAGAGACTGGCGAGAGCTGGCTTCTACAGCACAGGTACAGCACAAATACTTGAAGTTAATGTTTACCACAGTTTAGAGTAGCTAGCTAGCGATCTCAAAAAACACAGTATTCCCAAAAGGTTACAGCAAGCTAAATTGTGTGTGTCCTTGCAGGGGTAGGAGACAAGGTGTTGTGTTTTTGTTGTGGTGGAGGTGTCAAAGGCTGGCAGCCTGAGGAGGACCCCTGGGAAGAGCATGCCAAACACTACCCTGGGTAAGAGCTATCATGCTCTCCTCTCCCTTACACAAATACACACCCAAAATATAATTTTTACATGCCTCTGTTTTCTGGTATTTGCCTCCTTTTCATTATGGTTGCTTTTTTTCCACACAGATGCAGTTTTCTGTTGGCAGAAAAGGGACAGGAATTTGTCAGTAGCATCCAGCTACAAGACCCACGACAAAACAGCGCTGTACGTAAAATGATTCATATCTCCCAACTTTTTTTTCTTTTTTTTTTTAAATTGGTGAATACAGATTCCAGAAGCCACTAATGTCAGAGGTTGATTGTTCATGGAATTATTTCTATGGTAAATGTCGTAATAATATCAAATTCCTGTTTGTTTCCAGACTTCAAGGCATCAGAATGGATTTTCAGGTCATCCGAATGGTAAACATGAATCTTTTTTTATTGGAAGTTTTATTTGACCGCTAAGGTAAATTAAGAACATCTTGAATGTTTAAACAAAAAAAATCTTTATGCCCATTGATGTCCCCTTTTTGTCTATTTCCAGAGGTGCTGCGGTCAGCCATGGCTCAGAGGGCCATAGGTATGGGTCTGGAGCCCGCCATGGTAGAGAAGACTATCCTAGAGAAGATCAGCAGGACGGGATCAGGCTACTCCAGCCTGGAAGCACTTTTGCAGGACTGCTTCAACATAACCCCAGACAGTGATGCTGCCAAGACAGAGGAACAAGGTACATATCTCACACTTATATACAGGGTTCCTACGGTCATGGAACAACTGGAAAAGTCATGGAATCCAAAAAAGTGTTTTTTCCAACCAGTGAAATGTGAATTGTCATGCTTGGCTGCTTGTTGATCCACTTTCCTTTTTTGAAAAATAAAAACCCAAATCAGAAATGTCTTGATAGTATCAGTCCTAAGTGATAGTTGTAGCCAGAAATACGACCTGGGACATCCAGATCAGATATTCAGTGTAAACAATGCAACATAGATTCTGACAAATATTGCTCATGGAAATTGTGCTGTATGTCATGGAATAGTCTTGGAAAAGTTATAGAATTTGATGGGCAAAAAGGTGTAGGAATCCTGTACATAATATACACTGCTGAATCAGGTTCATAGCACAAACAAATAGTTGAGAATATAAAATAAAGCCCAAACATCAGTGATTAGGAGATACGCAAACAGATGGAATGTCTGCTGCTGAGCTTAGATATCTCAAACTACCATCCAAATTATTATTATTATTATTATTATTATTATTATTATTATTATCATCATCATCATGTTTTTCAGATGAGCACCCGATGGAGAAACTACGGAAGCTGCAGAGGGAAAAACAGTGCAAAATATGCATGGACAGAGACTTCTGCGTTGTCTTCCTCCCCTGTGGTCATCTGGTCACTTGCAAGGAGTGTTCAGAGTTGCTCACCAAGTGTCCAATCTGCTGTGGGGCCATAACGCAGAAGATCAAGACCTATATCGCTTAACAAGGGTTCTTTCCAGTCTAACTTCAATGCTGCTTCCTCACCTCTGATTTTATGACATTCTATCCTAGAATTAAATGTACATAGGTTTGTATTATAATTAAGGACCATTGTGTATGTATATGTATGAGAACAAGGGAAAAATCAAATGTCGTAAGACTACTATATTTTCACAATCAAGTAAATAAATATTTCTTCATTGTTTTATTAGAGACTCACTAGGCCATTAATGAGTAATGACACTTGTAAATAGACACAGAACGAGATGGTAATTCCCACTTTGCCACAGTTTTTCTTGCCAGATGTGCCTTGCTCCAAGTTTATGTGCTCATGGTGTTTCATTTGACTATTTCTGGACATTTAACCAAATTTGATTGAACTGGACATGGGATTTAAAATCAGTCAGTTTCTTCTATTTATTTGTCCCATTCATCTCTGGTGTGCTTTGGACTCTTGTTATAATTTTGTTTTCAATGTCTGCTGTTGTGTATTGACATTTGTAAAACTTAGATCAATTAATACATAAAGGTTTGCTGCATAATTCACATAAATCAACTCTGGTTTAGCCTCTGCAATCAGTCATTCTGGGGTGAAATGATTTCATTTGCCATTCCTTCATGGGATTTCTGTTTTATCATCAAGAGTGTGAAATAAATTTTACTTAATTGAATTAAAATGTTGTTTTTACTTATTGAGGATTTTTGCAGACACCAAATCAACCTAGTTTTAGAAGTATGCTAGACTTTAAAAGAAAAAAAAGATTGATTTGTGGGAGTGGCATGCAGGCTATATCTAGATGACTCCTCAGTATATTCTTTCTAATTATTCAAGATTCAAGAACTTTATTGGATCAACAATAGACTGACCACATGTAAAGTGAATTAAATTATTTTATATTGTAGTGCTGCACTGCTACATTTGTTAATGTCCATTGGTTATTCAGGATGACTCAGCAAAATTCTAAAGCCACATTGGACTCTCAGCAAACAAATTAACAATACTTAAAAGAGAGTTTGCAAAATGTATTTCCTTGCTGTTCAACAGGTTTGAGGCACAGATTGTAAATTGTTTCATCACCTTTTGTCTGTAATCCACTTTGGAACAATCAAAGAGTGTTACTTGTACCACTACGGTGTAATATGAGCTGGGGCCAAGCCAATTCATGTTTTAAAATTAAGAGATAAAATAATTTCAAAAAAGGTGGCCAAATTCGTTTCCTCTTGGTTTAAGTTAAAAATATAGCTACTGCATTCTCAACTTGTTGCAGATGAGAAAAAGCTTTATGATTGAGGCAAGAATACAAGAATTTAAATGATAAATTTCAATGTGTGATTAAATAAGGGCATGGATAACTTGCTCCAAGTCAAAAAGGATTGAAATTACCTAATTTTAGATATATTTCACATGTGATAGAAACAACACTAAAAAACTCTTTGGACATGGTGACATTTTATTGATCCCTTTAGGGAGTTTCTTGTTTTGCTTGCCCCCCTCCAGATTGATCAGAATGCATGGTCACATACAAAACAGCACCCCTAGAGCTGGTAGGGATTCAGTGTCTTGCTCGAGGACACTTCAGCAGAGAGGATGCATGCTGACTTGAACCCAGGTCCTTTTGTTGAAGGGTGGTCTATCTTATTTGATATTTGAAGTTGCCAAAATGATCATCACTTTTAAGAAGTGAATTTGGTATCCCAAATATAAAGTAGGATTGTGAAGAGTTGACAACAAAACTTGTATCTAAATAAATGGCAATTGACTATCTTATTTCTGGGAGTAATTGTTGTGTCCCTCTTGCTTCCATAATCATGGTAAAAGGAAAGGGTACAAAACACAAGGATGGAGACCATAATTGAACAGGGTAATTCAGGATTTTTTGTTGTTGACAGTTGTACTCCTTGTCCATTACCACTAGATGTCAGATCATTCACGGTCTATCAGAAACTGTCATTCTGGCCGCTAGGTGGTAGCTCTGCACCAGGATTTCCTCCCCCCAGGTCGTCGAAACAACAAACCGAACTACGGAGCAAGCGGGGTGAGAGAACGTCCGAAACCGCCTCTGACCGCGACTTTCAAACTCTTTTTACAGAATTATTTTGAAATTGCGACAGGGTTTTTAAGAATAGTAAAAGTTGGGATTCTGCCGGAACTAAATTTCACAACAAGGTAAGTTAGCCGTAAAATGGCGGAGAGCAATCTGGAAGTTAGTTGATTTGTATTTTGCTAGCTAGCTCGCTAGCCAGGCTAGCGTTAGATGAGCCCAGAGCGCGGATGTCTGTCTGAACCAAGTCGCTTGCTGCTAGCTCGCGGTATATGGCTACTTCGGTTGTTAGCAAGCTAACGAGCTGCATTTTTGCATA
This sequence comes from Hoplostethus mediterraneus, assembly GCA_034670385.1. Taxonomy (NCBI): domain Eukaryota; kingdom Metazoa; phylum Chordata; class Actinopteri; order Trachichthyiformes; family Trachichthyidae; genus Hoplostethus; species Hoplostethus mediterraneus. Next base: position 1,223,216 of record JAXDDW010000060.1, read on the forward strand.
GTTAAGCAAAATGTGTTATTCTTTACCTAAAAGCCGTGTTAAATTATTTCAAGGTACTAACTTGTACTTTAGATATTTGTAAACAAAGTGTTTGTTGCTTATGCAATACATTACTGGAACTCCCGAGGCAAGATGGAGGACGCAAGGACGTGATGTTTTTTTAGGTAACGTTAGCTGTTAGCAACGCTAACTAACGATAGCTGTTTTCAGCTAATTACCACATATTTATCATGGCTATTTGTCGTGTCCTCGGGCGCGCATGTTATGTCCCCTATTTCGTACACTGTAAATAGTTTTTCGTTGTTCGTGGGGGGGAAAAGACTATTGTGTGACTAGCTAACATTAGCTTGCGCTAGTACAGTAAAGCTTGCGTTGTTTTGTTATTATGGGCTAACTAACGTTAGTTAACGTTAGCTAGACAACGTTAGCTTGTTCCTGTTAACGCATATCTAACGCTAACGCATTTTACAGGACTGCCACCATTCTAATTTGGTACATCTGAATTTATCTGTATTGTTTAATTGGCAAATTGTTTGAAAATTATGATTAGGTGACGTTGGGAAAGGAGACCAGAACCCTCGTAGCTAGGTTGGTTAGCTAATAGCACTAGCACGAGCAGCGCACCGGTGTCAATTTTGACAGGCGCCGCCGAAGAGGGTAGCCTTGTCGGGGTTGTTGGTGGGATCCGAGCCGCAAATTGTGGCATCGTTACCGTGCACAAAACCACAATATGGGGATCTAATTTTCTTTTATCCAGAGTCGTCTAGTCTCGCAGGTTGCAGTAACAAGTTTATGACACACTCTGTCGGGTTTGGCGCCACTTTTTCAGTCAACACCCCTAAAATCGTGCCGACTTGTCATGCAGTATTATCACATCGTCAAGAAAGTGTATTAAAAGGCGATTACTTATATAATTAACACACTTAACTTGAAACTTTCATTTGACAAATGATGATACGGACTGAGTGTTCGGACGGATAGTGTTCATGTTGATTCTATCGATGTGATTTTTTTTGTTTTTTTTTGTTGCTGTGATTTCTTTTTCTTTTTTTTCTTTTTTTTTTGTTGATTGTTGTTTAACTTATTGATATCTGTGGAGACATGACAAGGACCTGTAATTAGCGTACGTGGGCAATCTTTTTGCAGGACATTGTGAGCAAGAGGATCCCATAATAATGTGATATGATGTGATATGTCCGTTAGCTTTCATGAAAGTCAACCCAATGGTTTTAACTGTTACTATATTTTCTGAATGACACACTGTGTCACCACTGTATGTACTACTACTGAAAGACACACCCAGAGCAGGGCCATCCCTAAGATGGGAGGAGTTTGTTTGTCTTTTCCAGAGCCCAGTTATCCATAGTGTGTTTTTATTGACTTCTTTGAGTGCAGTCTGTGAAATGAAGTTATGCACATTAACATTTGTTGAATTGAATTTTGGACAAAGTAAGAATCTTCATTTAAAAAAAACAAAAATAAAATCTCCCCTCTGGTTTGATCTCGCATCACAACAGTGCATTAGTTGCCCTATAGCCTACAGTATCTTGTTTATGTTGATACCGTGTTTTGATTGGTTAAGATATGTATGGGGCGGATAGGGGCACTGCCATATTTGGCCATTGAGGAAGACCCTTCGCTCTGTGTGACGTTGTCTGTAAGCCAGGGGAGAAGAGAAAGAGAGGGAGCCAATGAGCATACAGCTGAGCATGACAGGAGTATCGTGTCCGCCCCCTGTTACCATGTGAAACTTTTTTTCTCTCTGAACAGCACCATGGGAATATTTGCTTACTACCGAGGCTGTGTTGTCTGAGAACATATACATCTTTGGTGCTTGCTTTCATAGCATTTATTTTTCTATTGTTTTGGAAAGTATAATATCCCTTTGCATCTCTATCTCTATCTCTCTAAATTACTCTATATTGCTTTCTAGGTCACATGCAACCTCCCCTGTCCTTTAATTTTTGAGGATCTCAAGTCAGTCATAAGTTGAGGTTATCCAGAAGATGTTACAGAAATGATAGCGGCACCAGAAATACCGTCAGAGTTCCCCTTCCCTCAGTAAGTGGCCACTTTTTCTGCATTAAGATTGAGGTCTAATTGGTGTGAATTTGTGTCTGATAGCTGTTTTTTTCCCCATCAGGGATACAGACACTCGTTTTTCTTCAGACACAGACTTCTCCGAGGATCTCGATGGAAGGAGTGCAACCCCAGCCAAAGGAAAGGTACACACAACCCGAGTCACTCGCTGCCTTTGGCCTCCTGGGTCAAGACCTCCTGGTCAAATGACCCAGTATTGATTATTCAGTGCAATTTTAGATATTTACGCGCATGTGTGCAAATTTATGCCACAGTTAACTGCTGCTTTGTCTTGTACCTTATGAGAACCCTCACCTGTTTTTTTTTTCCCTCATGATTTTTCATGCTATTCCAGGGAGGAAAGAAGGGTAAGAAGGCAGCAGGGGAGAAGGGTAAAGGAGGGAAGGGAGCAGGCCGGATAAATGGCCACCACCAGGAGAATGGCATGGAGAACATGATGCTGTTTGAGGTGGTGAAGCTGGGCAGGAGTGCAATGCAGGTATAAACAGCAATATCTTTTTGAGATTGCCACATAAAAAATAAAAAAAAATCTTATGTTGGCAGTCCTATTAGGAAGTTGTTGATTTAAAAACCCAAAATGTATTTATTGTGTTCATGTTTATTCATTTGTATTTTTGTAATCCTGTAGTCTGTCGTTGATGACTGGATTGAGTCCTACAAACACGACAGAGACGTTGCTCTGTTAGACCTCATCAATTTCTTCATCCAGTGCTCGGGATGTAAAGGTGTGTGTGTATTTAAGTCGTACTACTGCATGGCTTGGCCTGAATGAGGAAAATGTTTCGAATTAAACTGTATTCTACAGAACCACTTGGGGATATTTTCCCTCTCTTCTCGTTAATCTTTTGCTTTGAATCGAGTTGGCCTGCTTGAACAGCTAGGAAATTACCCTCTGTCTCTTCCCTCTGTGTTTGTCAGGTGTGGTCAGCGGAGAGATGTTCCGTAACATGCAGAACTCTGAGATTATCCGACGAATGACAGAGGAGTTTGATGAGGTAACTACACTTCTTTTGGTGTAACCATAAAATATTCACCATATACCTACTCAATGTCATTTTAGTTTTGTTTTGTTTTAAGAATACACATAAAAATCAGAATCTATTTATTTGCCAAGTACAGCAAATTTATAGGAATTTGTGGCATTGACGTTTATGAAAAGACAGACAAATCAGTGTAGTTGCATTTACTGATGATGCTGTTTCTCCTGTGACTTCTATAGGACAGTGGTGACTACCCTCTAACCATAGCAGGGCCCCAGTGGAAGAAATTCAAATCGAGTTTCTGTGAGTTCATTGCGGTGCTGGTACGCCAGTGTCAGTACAGTATCATCTATGATGAGTACATGATGGACACAGTTATCTCCCTCCTCACCGGACTCTCGGACTCCCAAGTCCGAGCCTTCAGACACACCTCAACACTGGCAGGTAATGAGCAGTGTGTCTTTATGTGTGTGTGCCTTCATGTCTGAAGGTCAGTTCTGAATTGGAGTGACGCAGGCTTATTGAGACCTATTTGTACTTTGTGATACATTGCACTGGATGAGAAATTTTTTTGTTTGAGCAATATATTTTGGTCTTACTTGCTGTGTTCTCTGGCAGCCATGAAGCTGATGACGGCTCTGGTGAATGTAGCTCTGAACCTGAGCATTAACATGGACAATACCCAGCGCCAGTATGAGGCAGAGAGGAACAAGATGGTGGCCAAGAGGGCCAACGACAGGTTGGAGCTACTCCTGCAGAAACGCAAGGAGGTAAGGCTGGCTGCTTGGGGGTATGCTGCTTTAGTTTTTTGTTCTTACTCAAAATTAGCATTTATGCATTTACACGTGTGTGTGTGCGTGTGCGTGCGTGTGTGCATGCATTTACACGTGTGTGTGTGTGCACACCCACACCAGTGTTTGTTTTATGTAAATGGCTGGAATTTCAGATTGTCAGCAAATTGTTAAAATTCTGGTTATATCTGAGTATTACGAATGTCATGCAGCTGTTGGGAACAACGTCTGTATGCCTTCAAGGAAATAGGTCATGCAAAAAAGTAAAAAATACAAATACATGTATCTAACATGATCTGCATGCTGGCCTCATTAAGCCAGTGTTGACAGAGAATACCTCACAAGTCTATGATTGGGCTTATGAACATAGTATTGTTACTTACAGATCACATGACTTACTTTAGTTTGCATTCCTTTAGTTGCAGCACACTTGTGATATTGTGAAAGGCATTTGTTAGGCTACATCCTTCTGCAGGCCAGAATGTCCAGGCACATTAAAATGAGAGGGACATGCACACAAAGACAGCCACCCACCCATCCAGGCACAGCGCAATCAAAATATTATGCACAAGAGCAAATTGCCTCTGATTTGTTGTCAATTATTTTATGCTGTGACGATGAATCCACTCCATTTTTAGCACTGCAACACCTCTGTAGGTCTTGGACAGGCATTGAATATGTTAGTGCTGAGTGTAATTCAGCTAACATTGTCAGTTTATTAGGTTATGTAACAGCAGGTCCCACTGGGCATCCATCTGCTAGTGCACTCTGCAGCCACACCACAGCATGGTGGCATAGTTGGCTGTCACATACTGTCTCGTTATGTTAACAATGCCTCCTGGCCATCTCTTACTATAGCAACTTAGTCAAAGGTTTCTTGTTGACTAAACAAATGTGCTCATAGATTGTGTTATGCTTTTCGTTTCAGCTGCAAGAAAATCAGGACGAGATTGAAAACATGATGAATGCAATATTCAAAGGAGTGTTTGTTCACAGATATCGGTATGGCTCCACATATTGTAGCTCTGTTGTTGGGGGGGAAAAAAATGATAGACAAGATACTGTATTGTTGATGCTGCAATAGATAACAATTCTTATTCTGCTGAGAAAAGATGCTGACATGTGTATTGTTTTGACAGTGATTCGATAGCAGAAATCAGGGCCATTTGTATAGAAGAGATTGGAGTGTGGATGAAACTGTACAGCGATGCCTTCCTCAACGACAGCTATCTGAAGTATGTGGGATGGACCATGCATGACAAGGTTGGTTAAAACGAAGTTTGTTTAAGCTTTTCTTATGAAATAAAAGATGAGATATTTTTAAATGACTGTACTTAATGTTGTATTCCAGCAAGGCGAGGTGCGTCTGAAGTGTCTGACAGCTCTGCAGGGCCTCTACTACAACAGAGAACTCAATGCAAGACTGGAACTCTTCACCAGTCGCTTCAAGGTTGGCACCACCTGCTGGACAACCTAAACACCCAACATAGTAGTTGACATTCATATACACATATACACCCCCCCCCTCCCCCCACATAAATATCCTGCTTAAATGTATTGTTTTTCCCTCTTTGCGCAGGATCGAATCGTCTCCATGACTCTAGACAAAGAGTATGACGTTGCAGTACAAGCAATAAAACTACTCACTCTTGTCTTGCAGTAAGTAGCTGTTTTTGATTTGCTATTGTAGTAAGCTGACGTTCATGTTGTTCAGTTCAATTCAGTAGGATGTTGTTTCTCAGTTAAGGGAAGTCATTTGAGCGCACCGTTTTGAAGAGTTGCTCAGACTAGATCAGGTACCTGTATGCTACCTGCAACTACTGCCTCAGTTGACTGACCTTGTGTGTTTGCCATTGCAGTAGTACGGACGAGGTGCTGAGCCCCGAGGACTGCGAGAGTGTCTATCACCTGGTCTACTCTGCTCATAGGCCTGTCGCCATAGCAGCCGGAGAGTTCCTCTTCAAGAAGTATGCCAGACAAATTTGTCTCCTAAATCATTCAGGAGCAGTCAAATCACCCCCCCCCCCCATTAAACAGAGGCAGAAGTCAGGAAAAGCAGAGTAGAAGCAGGTTAGAAAAGGAGAAAGAACAGGGAGGACAGAAGGTGAGGCTTGTTTAATCAATAAGTCATTATTGATTACATATCTCCCTAATCCCAGTTGTCTGAGAATGGAAGGGATGAATGGATATTTAGTGTTGTTGATATACCAGACCAAACTGTATTAGACATATTCACATGCATTGGTTTTGAATGCATACAAACAGAAGAACTCAAATTATAGTCCTGTTTTTACGTCACTGTAAATGTTACTCATCACAATTGTTCGGTCTGGAAGTCTGGATAATAAGGTTGTGTATATAACCTGTCTCTGTTGGAAGTTGTAGCTCACAAGAGTTCAGTTCTCAGCCTAGGCTATGAGTTTTAATGTAGGTTGCCCCTGGTTGCAAGTTGCAAGATGATTTGAGGTTGTTTTTTTTGTATAAGACACATCTAGTGATTAACATGTGTACCCCCCACCCCCACCCTGAAAGATTGTTCAGCCAGCGGGAACCTGAGGAGGAGGGTGCCCCTAAGAGGAGAGGTAGACAGAGCCCCAATGCCAACCTCATCAAGACCACTGTCTTCTTCTTCCTGGAGAGTGAGGTACACAGTCTCATTCTCTCTCTCACACACATGCACAAGCGATCATCTGTGTTTGTCAGCAATATGTGAGCTGCTGTATCATCCATCCTGAGCCAGCATGCACATCTTTCCCCCCAGCTCCACGAGCATGCAGCCTACCTTGTGGACTCTCTGTGGGAGTGCGGTGCAGAGCTACTGAAGGACTGGGAGTGTATGACCAGCTTATTGCTAGATGACCCGCTGCCTGGAGAGGAAGGTATGGCAGTGATCCCTTACCAGCCTCTGTGATTGGCATGTGGTCTGGAGCACAGAAATGATATGGGTGTACCCTGACCTGTCTTGTGTTTCTTGTAGCTCTTACTGACAGACAGGAGACGGCTCTGATTGAGATCATGCTGTGCACTGTACGCCAGGCTGCTGAGTGCCACCCCCCTGTGGGCAGAGGCACAGGGAAGAGGGTAAGAGTACTTTTTAATAGTGGACACCAGATGGTTTTAATATGGGTGCAGTTTTTGCTTGCATGGACTCATCAGTGATGTAGAATTGCATTGAGTTAGATGTACCAAACTGATATTGAGGACATGCATCCATGTAACTGGCTGTGTCTGATCAGGTAATGACAGCCAAAGAGAAGAAGACTCAGTTGGATGACAGAACTAGGATGACAGAGCTGTTTGCTGTGTCATTGCCCCCTCTACTGGCCAAGGTATGTCACATACATACAGTCTGTTTTTACAAGCACATGCCTTAACAGCTGTTGACTTCTGAGGTGTGTTGTTCCATTAGAAAATACCGTTGTATGTGGATGTTTGTCATGCAGTATGCTGTGGATGCAGAGAAGGTGACCAATTTGTTGCAGCTGCCTCAATTCTTTGACCTGGAAATTTACACCACAGGACGCCTGGAGAAAGTAAGACGAGACACTTGCAAGAAACTCCCAGATTTTTTGATTTTTTTTTACACTAACCACTAACTAAGTAATTAGATGTGTATAATCAAACCGAGGTAATAAATGATCTCCTGCATTGGCTTTTATCACAAATCTAAATCTTGTCCACCCCAGCACCTTGAGTCCCTGCTGCGTCAGATCAGGGAGATAGTGGAGAAGCACACAGACACTGAGGTTTTGGAGGTCTGTTCCAAGACCTACCACGCCCTCTGCAATGAGGAGTTCACCATCTTCAACAGGGTAGACATTGCCCGCTCCCAGCTGCTGGATGAGCTGGTGGACAAGTTCAACAGGCTACTGGAGGACTTTCTACAAGAGGTAAGGGCAACATGAAAGGAGGCTAGGGGAAATTTTCATTCCTGCTAATGCATGGTATATGCACATTTTGCAGCACATTTTTGACTCTGTACAAGTTATTACTGTAAAATATTCCAAGAGATTTGTTTGAACCCAACTGATAAAAAATTGCATTTCACGCACACAGTTATACCAGAGGCATAAAGCTAGGATGATTGACAATCACGTAATGAATTTCCCCAGTCAATTTGTGTTCTTGACTTTGAACTTTTGATGTCACTTTTAGTGACCAGGTTGTCTAATAGCAATGAAATTCAAAAGAAATCTGACTTTTATGTTTTGGCAGACCACAAATTTGCTTTGGCAGCAGCCAAAAAAAAATCTGTCTGTTTCCACTAAATAAAGCTGATCAACTGGTAGAGGGGGAAAGACCCAAGTGTAGAATGTTCAATTGATTGCATGGCTGTTAGTTTGTTATTCAATTCATTTTATTAATAAACTTGTACTGCCAGTTTATGTCAAGCGTTGGTGTCACTGATCAATAGATATACAGACGTTAAAGTTGAAATGACAACGATGAAACTATGTGGGTTCAGTTACCTTGGGCTGCTGCTCCCAAAGATAACGCTCCCCTTTACTTGCAGTGACGCTTTTTGGCCTGGCGATGTCAGAGATGACTACTGTATTCCACTGTGGAACTCAGTGGACTATTTGGTCCCAATGAATACCATGAAATATAGATTTTCGCTGAATTTCTTAGCCAAGCCTAGCTTAGCCTAGCTCTTAGCCTTACTAAGGTGGCCCGCCAGGCTACAAAACTGAGTCTGATAGTGGACCTAAGGATGTTAATAAACTTGATCCATAGAAATGAACACTCTTACACCATTTTTGTTTCCAGGGTGAAGAAGTTGATGAAGATGACGCCTACCAGGTTCTGTCCACGCTGAAGAGGATCACGGCTTTCCACAAGTATGGGATTTTTCTCCTGCATTACCTCTTTACTCACACGCTTTACACCCCCCCACCCCAGTTTTCTGTGCCATCTCCAGTCTGTGCAGTCCTTTACTCTGCTTCTGTATGCATTTGCTGAAATTGACTTGGACTTCCTCTTATTTGTCCCAGCGCACATGACCTATCTAAGTGGGATCTCTTCACCAGCAACTTCAAGCTGCTCAACACAGGCATAGAGAACGGAGACATGCCTGAGCAGGTTAGGTTACACACACACACACACACACACACACACACACACACACACACACGCACGTGATGTTATGTGAATTCTCGCAGATATTTAAAAAATGTTCTAACACTATTTTTTTTTATGGTGAGCAGATAGTGATCCACTCACTGCAGTGTACCCACTATGTGATCCTGTGGCACCTGGCCAAGTTATCTGAGGGCAGCTCAAGAAAGGTAAGCTCTGCTACAGCTTCTCAGTACTTATTTTGCACGTATTTGCACTGGATAGGCATGAGTGGCGGTATGATGTTAAAGACTGTTTGTATGTTTTTATAAATCAGGAGGACATGGTGACCCTGAGGAAGCAGATGAGGGCATTCTGTATGATGTGTCAGCGCTACCTCACCAATGTCAACACCGCCGTCAAAGAACAGGTAGCGTGGCACCAAAACTCTACATGAGTTTCTGATCTAATAGTAATATTTATTTGTCTAGTACTTTTCAAAATACAGCTACAAAAGGAGTACATTAAAAAACAAAAAGTCTAAGAAAAGGCTGTCGCAAAGGCTCGATCACCTCTTGTTTTCAGTCTTGACTTATAACAGCCATTAGAGTCAAGTGATCTGATCTTTAAAAACAATCAAATCCACGTAGTGTTGACTTTAGTTATTCTCCAAACCCTAGTTGTGAAGTCATCTGCATGTAAACCTCATCCACAAGGTCTCTTTTTGTGCACTGCCGCATTTTGTCTGTACGCTGACTAACTTACCATTTTTGTCTTCATTTTCCTTTCCTCTTGCAGGCGTTCACCATCCTGTGTGATGTTCTGCTCATCTTCAGCCACCAGATGGTGTCTGGAAGCAGGGAGCACCTGGAGCCCCTGGTCTACTCCCCAGAGGACTCGCTGCAGTCTGAACTGCTCTCTTTCATCCTGAACCATGTCTTCATAGACCAGGATGATGACACAAACAGCACAGGTACAGATTAGAGATGTGCCACAACAGTCAGAGTCATTTGGGAGGATGTGCATCGACGTGTGTTATCATTATTTATTTTATTTGTTTGTACAGTGTACTCACGCGCGCATTCAAGTCCTAACCAAGTCAAAACGAAAAGTTTATGCTTGTTTTTATGGTTATTATTAAGTTATTTTGCCCATAATCCAATACAGTGTTTTGCTTAGCTCAGAACTTTATTTGTGGTCGTAGGGCATCCCAGGGGATCACAAGAAACGGCTTGATTCTGTCATGGCTTTAACATTTTATTTCATCACATTCCCTTTACATTGTGATAATGATGGCTGTCGTTGTAGCTACTCCTGAAATGCATTTCAACTGGTGGGGTGTTTGGTGTAATCTGCATGTTTTGCTTGTACCTCAGGTTTAGACTCCCTTTGGCTTTCTTCCTCCTCAAGGCCTTTTCCTTGTAAATGTTCATGTGCGTGCAGTGTGTTTACAAGCAACAGCTGAATGAGCGCCCCAGCCATGTGAGATTAATTTCTGGTGTGACAGAGAACATAACGTGATGCGCAGCATTAGAGATCAATTTAGATCATTTTCTATAAATAAACCAAGTTTTCATTTTGTGGCATGCCATGCCAATATTGTGAATGTCCACCACAGATGAGCCTGTGTATGAGAAACACTGCGTATAACCTTTTTAATTTTGGCATTTTGTATACACCGACTAGTCAATTTGTCGTTCAGACCATGCATCGACTTTGAAAAAATACTTTTACACACCCCTAGTACAGATGCAAATATGCATCCACATACCCTCTCTGCCATGCGCTAAAGATGAGTAACCAACAGTACATACTCTCTCTCGGTCTCTCTGACTCTCTTAATGAATGTGACATCCCAGTGTTTCCTGTAGAATTATTTATAGATGTTTGAGTGAGGATAGTTTTCACTCTGGTTTGCAACTCTGGTTTACCAGATGATGAATTTTCAGTGTACTTACATTTTTCTAGCAGTGCGGGGGCATCTCAGGTGAATGAATGTAAAGGAACTGCTGTCTTTTATGTGTTATCCTGTCCCGTGTCTCTGATGTGGGCTGTGGTTGACTCATCAGATGGGCAACAAGATGACGAGGCAGGGAAGATTGAAGCTCTGCACAAGAGGAGGAACCTACTGGCAGCCTACTGCAAACTGATCATCTACTGTGTCGTGGAGATGAAGACGGGGGCGGACATCTTCAAACAGTACATGAGGGTAAGATTGGCCTCATTCATTCTAGTGTTCATTAAACTCTGTGGGAGTCACACTTGTGGCCCCCTACACTTGTTGCAGTTTTTAAGCACTTTTGTCATTACAATTATACACTGTATGCATTTCGCTGATGCCCCGCATAAGAGTTAACCATTAGACATATAATTCATCATGTTAATGCAATTTTGTTTTTGCTGTTTGTCTTTACAGTATTACAATGACTACGGTGATATCATCAAGGAAACAATGAGTAAGACTCGACAAATCGACAAGATCCAGTGTGCCAAGACGCTCATCCTCAGTCTACAGCAGGTCAGTGCACACACACACACACACACACACACTTACTCACTCACTCACTCACTCTGACACCCCTCCTAAATCTTCCATTGAATTTGTTAATCTCATCTTTCTTTCTCCTCCTCATAGCTGTTCAACGAAATGCTCTCTGAACTGGGTCATGGGTTTGATCGCTCCTCCTCTGCATTCTGTGGCATCAAAGAGTTGGCCCGTCGTTTCTCTCTCACCTTCGGTCTCGACCAGGTCAAAACCAGAGATGCCATTGCCATGCTGCACAAGTGAGTAACGTCTCCATAACATAACTAAAAGTACACACATTCAGTATGACATGACAACTCATTGTCAGAGCAAAGATATTACGCTTTGTATGGTTGGACCAGAGTGAACGCATCCACAGAAGCTGATGACGGGTGGGCGCAGACAAACACACGCATGGGCAGCTCCGTAAAATTGAAAGTCAAGAAGTAGCGGTCTGCAATGAGTGTCGCGGACACAAATAAATATATATACATTCAATCACACAACGTGTCTGACAGGAAAATATATTCCTACATTATGTGTAATGTCTTTTCCTTGGTCCAGAACTGAAAATCAGTCTGGACCGGACCCTGTGTCACTCCGGACTTTGAGAAGCCGTGATATAGAGGGTTGATCGATTTGGTTTACCACCAAAGCCCTTTTCTGAGCCAGGAAAAACACTGGTATTCATAAATGTTTTTTATAATCATAATATTCTGGATTAAAATGGAGAGCTTTAGTTTGAATTTAAGGGTTTAAATATTTCAGAGGCTGTTCAGCTCTGCCAGGAATTCTGGGGGGAAACCCTGTGTACCTATAATTTATTCATAATTTTTGTTATTTTCAAATTTAAAGATATTGGATATCAGCTCAAAGTATTGGCTATTGGTTCAAAGCTTCAATGCAAAAATGGTGATATTAGCCTTCAAAAGGCTATTGATTGAACCCTCATTTTCATGACTTCCTAAAATTTGAATTTACATTCAGCAGTCTGGATAGAACAATGTTCAGTATTGAATGTCCATGTAATCATTCCTTTTACTTTGCTCACTCTGTCTTGTACTTTCTCTCTCTTTCTTTCTGTCTCTTAGAGATGGTATCGAGTTTGCATTCAAGGATCCCAGTCCCCAGGGAGAAGGCGGCCCTCCTCTCAACCTGGCCTTCTTGGACATCCTCAGCGAGTTCTCCTCCAAGCTCATGAGACAAGACAAGAGGACTGTGTAAGTCTGTCTGCTGAGCTGACGGCTCAGAGCCTGTAGTGTCTCCGCACAACAGGTGCTCATGACAACTAGCGCAACTGGTGTTTGTGGTGCCTGAGTGTTTGCTGTGAACCCCCCCCCCCCCCCTCAGTTGGAATGCTCAAGTTGGAATGTGCACCTGGTTTTGTGGGGGGTGTTTGTCTTCCGTGTGCATGGTTGCATGAGTGTGTTCATCTCATCTTGTCTATCTGACACCCTTTCTCCCCAGCCACATGTACCTGGAGCGCTTCATGACGTTCCAGATGGCACTGCAGCGAGAGGACTGCTGGCTCCCCCTCATCTCCTACAGGAACTCCCTGCAGGCTGGTGGTGATGACGACACCATGTCTGTGTTGAGCGGCTATTCCAGCAGAGGCTCCTCGGTCCGCTCCAAGAAGATCAAGCCTCCTGCCGCTACAGCTGGAACCTCGGCAGCCAAGAGGAAGCTACCAGAAGGTATCGGGCAGGAGGGAACAAAATCATTTAATAAAACTTGAGGGGTTTTCTTTTCTATTGATTTTTTCTTACACATGAATAATACTTGGCGTCAAGATAATTGAGTTTACTTTGTACAGGCAGCCACATCATTTAAAAAAAAAATCATTGTTGGAGATCTGGTCTTCTGTTTTGCACTAGAGGCATCCATCATCCCTCCAATGTCCCACACAAAGAAAAGGTTTACATCAGAACTGCATTATAGCCCAGCTATGATGTTACAAAAGCTGAGTTAGAGCTCAGATTAACCCAGATGCCCCCCCACCCCCCCAGCCTGGCTCAGCCAGCCTAGTTGATGGCAGCGGAGATTAAACAGCAGATGGTGAGAGAGAGTCAGGGGAGTCAAGTGGGAACTGCTTCTTAACAATCACACAGGGTCACTCAGATCTGCATCTGTTCAAGTGTGTTGTGTGTGTGCACTTGACCTATTAGGACCTGAGCGTGTCTCCAGAATAATGAATTTATGTTCAAATGACTTTTACTTCTTTACTGTGTAAGGACAGTAAGGTATGTGTGCACATTCGTAGTGTAACTCTTTGGCCCTTCCCTTGCAGAGGAGAGCAGCAGCAGCAGTGAGGTGTGGCAGCAGAGTATGCAGACCCCAGTCATGATGCCGTCCCCCCACCTCACCTCCACTGCCATGCGGGACCCTAAGAGGGGCCGTGACGACAGCTTCATGGGGGTCTACCCCCTCCCCCACGACCAGCAGCAGTCCCACCAACACCCACAGCACCATCAACAGACGCCTCAGCACCACCAGACACCTATGGATTACAAGTATGGATGACTCACTATTGCATGCCAAGGTCCAACGTTAACTTTTCCCTTGTTGGCACAGTTGGGTTAGCTGGTCAGAAACCTTCAGGGCCCATTGAAATTTCTACTGTCTCTATACTTAAAACAAAATTTCTTTCAATGAATCATCTGTTCATTCTTTGCTTCCTACTTCTCTAGAGATTTTATAATTATATAAAGGCTCATATCCAGGCCCATCGTCCAGTTCAGTTGCTTGCTTATTATGGGATCAGAGGGCTGGAATATGAGCCAAAATACATTAGGACAGGGTTCGAAGTAATGTCCCATTTGCACGCTATTAATGTTGGGGGGAAATGCTAGCAAAATGCTTGCACTTAGCAGCCTGCCAAGTGCTGGCCCTATTGGGACAGTGACTGACTAGTTAACTGGCCCAACATGACTTTTAACTGGTGCCGGGCCAGCGGGCTATCCATATTGTTGACATCCCTGTTTTATCTCCTGTTAAACCACCCGGGGACCAAAAAACATGGAACATGAGAACATGAACATGAGACTCTTAGTCCCAGGATCGTGGGTTCGAGCCCCACATAGTGTTGGCAGTCACCTTTTGTAAGTCTCTTTGGATTAAAGTGTCTGCTAAATGACTGTAATGTAATATGTGTCTGTATTTAGTTCCCAGGTGACGTGGATGCTGGCCCAGAGACAGCAGGAAGAGGTGCGGCAGCAGCAGGAAAGAGCCATGAACTATGCCAAGCTCAGGACCAATCTGCAGCACGCTATGTAAGACACATGCACACACACACACACAGCTGCCTATGGATCTCTCTTCAAGTCCATTCCCATAATTACGTGTTGTTTTGTTTGTGCAGTCGTCGTGGCACTGGGCTAATGGAGGAAGACGAAGAGCCCATTGTGGAGGATGTGATGATGTCATCCGAGGGTCGTATGGATGACCTGAACGAAGGCATGGATTTCGACACCATGGACATAGATCTGGTGAGACGCACGTTCCACTGAACTAACTCATGACAGTGGTATTCAATTGAGCATGTCGTTTGTATTCCCTAAACACATTCTGGCATTTAAAGGGATGTTGCATATAGTGCACAAGCGAACACTGCAGTGTTTGAGAGGTAAAATTAACAAAGTGATTCAGGAAAAAGATTTGGTGCCATCCACCGGTCACTGGCACACAGCTCCAAAATTCACCAGCCCCTTTCAGTTTTACCAGCCAATTTGATTTATAGGATAGGAAAGAGACTCCAAACAACGATTGGTTGCTTTCTAAGGCAGCTGACAGAGAATAACTTTTTTACCAGCATTTGTCTGGTAGTAACTGCTGTTCTCTTTTAACACGCTTTGTGCTTCTCTTATAGCCACCCTCTAAGAACCGTCGTGAGAGGTCCGAGCTGAAGCCAGACTACTTTGACCCTGCTTCTATCATGGATGAATCGGTACGGAACGATGTCTTTCTTTCTCCTGAGCTCCTACACTGTATCAGCTAGATGTGCTTTACCTTGTATGCTACTTCTAATGTTTCTACCTTGTTTTCAACCTGTCAAAACCTTCACAAACTCCAGGGGGGAAGAGTAGGGCTGGATATTGAGATTCCGTGTCTCAAAACTTTCAGTACTTTTTTTTTTCTTCCATTACATAATAAATATTACCCAAGACATACATTTTATTGCAGTTCTCAGTCTTGTTGAATTCAACTCAAACTCAACTCAAAACAACAACCTCTGCTTCAGTGCATATTTTGGCACAATGACTTTCACAATGCTGGAAAAGTATTGGCTGAAGATTTTTATAAGATATTTATATATATATATATTTATTTATATAAGACTGTAGCAAAGTGAAATGCAACTGATCCAGTGCGATATTGAAAAAGGTGAAAATGCAGCCAGCAATGGTCACACTGTCTTGTTGCTATGAGCTTGCCTCACACAGTATTGCCATTGTGCCTAAATCCAATTTCTTCAATGTTAATCTGATTTAGACAGACATGGCACATTTTTGCTATCATGGATGGTAATGGCATAGCAAAGTAACCTTGTAAGTAACATATGCATTAAATAAAATGCATTAATGCAGCAGCACATAGTTGGCTATTGGAAAAACAAATTACTTAAATGTTTTTCATTTTAACAACAAATTGAGAAATCGTTGGGTATCGATTTCTAAATGATACCCAGTCCTAATGAAGAGGGAGGCTAAATTAAAGTTAAACGGCCAATGGCTTTTTCCATTGGAGGATGTCATATACATAGACTGAATCCTTTTATATTTTTTTGTGCTTTGTAATTGATAATTGTTAATTAAATGTTTTTATCTGTTCCCTCTAGGTCCTCGGGGTGTCCATGTTTTAAGCTAATATTTAGACGCTGGGAGAAGAGAAGAGGCGCTTTGTATTTAAAGAGAATTTTAGATGCGAAAACAGAAGTGTTTTCTGTAAAGAACATTTCTGGCTTGTACTCCACGTGGACCAATGACACCCACACTCAGTGTTGCTTGCTCAGAGAGGACTTTGTTTCAAATATTTACTTTTATAATCTTGGGTAAGCTCTTCCTGTTCAGAAATAGTGTGACAGGCCACTTCCAAACCTATTAGAAATGAGACATGTCTGAAGAAAAATCCATAATAGCTTTTTGTTTTTGTTTATTTTTTCAAATGGGGATGAATTGGTGTGTTTAACTTAAGGAACTTTTTTTTTTTTTTTTTTTTATGTCTAACCCTTTTTATAATAGTAGTAAGTAACCAGGTGTGAAGTAGTAATTTATAAACAGACTGTAGTAGCTTGCTTGTACTGTGTTAGCCAAGTGGACAGAGGTCTTTCTGTTTCTGTGTTTTTTTTGTTTTTGTTTTTTCTTTTCTTTTTTTATGTTTCTTTTCCCCATTGTTGGACCTGATTTGTGGTCCTCATAACCACTGGTGGTTCAGATGGTGAGATGTCAAGTAGAATCAGTCAGGATCCCTTTAGTGCTGTGAAGATTCCCAGAGATTCCCATTGAACGCTCCACACTGTCAAGCAGTAAGTGCTAAAGCTTACCCAATATTCGTATCACTCCCCGCCACAATCTCCCATACAAATGTGTGTCCCTCGACAGCGAGCAGAATTATTCCCCGGTAGTGCCACTGTGTGGACTCTGACAAAAAACAGCGCATTTGAAGAAATCACATCTTTCTCTTGAAATCCAGCATATTAATGTTGAAATGGGTATCTCTACATTTTAAATAAAAGTTATATATGAATCGGTGCTGATTTTATAAATGTGCTTTTGGTTTTCTTATTTTCAAATTTTCAACCTTCAGTCACAAAGTTTGAGAAACGTGTAAGTAAACTTAAAAAATGAAAGCATGTGAAGCCATGCATCAAGGAAGATTTTTAAATTTGTATTTTTATGGTTTTTCTTTGTCTTGATAATGTCTTCGGATTTCTACCTTTTTTCCTACGTGTAAATTAGTTTGGATAAAACTAATGAAAAGACTTGTGAAATTCAGCTTTAAGGTTTTCTCAACATGAAAAGTCCTGTCGTAAAATACTTAAATTTCAAATGTTTAAACCGAAAGCTAATCATTCAGACCCTATTGAAGGTGAAAGTTATTCAGCAGTGCTCTGGCAGCTAGACAAAGCTTAGATTTTGACACATACTTGTCATACACACAAGTTTTAATGAAATGTTTTGTCTACTGAGGTATTTACTTTGTAGTCATTCCATGCCTAAGCCTTAAACATGCTTGTGAAGGTCACCTTCTCTCACAGTAATCTTCCATGTCAGCGGATCAGTCATGTTTAAAGGTGGATAATTGGCTTCTTAGGAGGTGGTCGGATGTAATGTGATAAAGTAGATGAACAGCCTGTGTGTTTTGCCTAATTTTATGTAAGTATAAAAGAAATTTCTTTTAAGGAAAAAGTACTGTTTATTGTTTGTTACTTTACTTACCACTACATTGGTATAAATTCTTATTAGATCATGTGTATATATACAAAATTTCAAGCTTTATTTTTTTTTTTTTTCCCCTCCTTTGGCCCTTTCTGTTTTATTTTCTCTGCACTCTTACCTTCACTCTGAGTTGTTGTCTACCCCCCCCCCCACCCCACATCCTCTTTCACTCACTCTGTTTCTGATTTGTACTTGTCTGGAGACAGTAACTTTTGAATAAAAATCAACACATTTCATCTGTGGTAACTATTTCCTGGCATCCATTGGAGAAGCGTCTAAATGGGAAGTGTTTGGCTGGCACCGCGATTGCAATTACTTTAAATTTACTTCAACTAACACTGGGGTTACTTAGATCCAGGCTGCACCACACCTTTTTCCCCCCCCCCTTTATTTTCAAATTCATTCAATTCAGGGTGAAAGATGGTTCAGGAAGAATGTCACCCAAGCACCAGTTTCATGTCCATTCATTTTATTGTCACAAGAGGGCAGTATAGCCCAAGAAGGAAAGCCATGCCTTGGACTACCCTCCCTACAGCGGCAGTGTTACTCCACAGTGTCGCAGTCATTGTAATGTATGTATCTTCAATCTGCTGGAAAGGCCATGAATATGTATCCTCACGTAGCCAGTATCTTCATTGCTCATATCTGGCTGTATGTGACACCTTTTTACATTTGTGTTTACTTTCAAAGGGCCCCGTTGTACTCAGAGTAATGTGTTTGCAGGGACAAAGATAACCGTAGTTGCTGCTGTCATAAAAGTGAGGATGTGCCCGCAGAAGAAAGGATAAAAGCAGAAGAGATCGCTGTGTTAAATGCATGGTTAATAAAAGAGGAGCTCAGATCAATGCGGGCTTAACAGCACAGCGTTCGGAGGCGCCTCATTCATGTCCAGTCTGTGATACATGAAGAGGTTTACCTATTACTAGATCAGTCACTCTGTTTGCTCTCAGAGTGAATGTGAGAGAAAACCCGTTACCTTGGCAGCGTGGTCGAGTGTCTCCCGAGCAAGCAGCCTCTTTTAAAGTTGGACACATGCGGCAGCGAGGCAGGCTTAGTGGTGTTGATGCAGCAAAAGACCAAAGAGAACCTGAGAGAAATGTAAGATTAATGTGTAGCTGCTGTCATAAGACACAAACCGGTTTTCTCAAAGTGATAACTTGGCGGCTCTCCGTGTCTAGAACTAGTGCCTCCATACCAAGTGGATATTGTTTTCTGTTTTTCTCTCCAGCCAGTGCCTCTTCTCTGGGTTTGAGTTGGGTTAAGTTGTGCTGCTGAGGTCAGGGCTGCTGAGGTTCAATCAGAGCCACAGCCTCGGTAGGGCTCCCAGCTCGTATTTACCCCTGATAACCCGGAGGCCCTCCACCGGCCCTATCAGTTCAGCTGGTGTTGGGACCTCGAGGAGGGTCAAGGAGAGCCGGGGAACCAGGCCTCACACATACTTAAGCAGAGAGAGGAGAGTTTGCCAGGTAATCTCAGCTAACCATTCTCAGTGGGTCTGACCCACTCAAGGTTATTTCACTCATAAACCTTGTTTTTTTTTTTACAATTCAGCTGCTCTTTCACATAATTGATTAGAAGAATCAATAGAGCTGTTGTAGACGGCAGGAATACACATTCCAGTATTCCACAAGAAGGTAAATCAACCAAAATATTAATTCCATGGTTAAATCATTTATAAGCATGTGAGTTGTAATCTACCAGGCTTCTGAGGAAAGCAACTGACCCTGGAAAATCATTTAGCAGGACCTGCCACAGATTAAGGACACGGGCAGACAGACCAACTGCTACAGTTCACTTGAGCCTTGACATTTCTGATTCACATCATTTCAAAAGAAAAGCCGCGTGCGTCTAATAGAACATCAGGAGTCTCTCCCGGATTAAGAGGAGATGCTCCGCGGGCCGTAACGGAGACGTCGAGGTGAATGTGGAATGAGAAAAAGATCAATGCCCTTCATTATGAGAGCGGTTTTCATGAGTGCAATTTAGGCGAGCCAGAACAGGTCAGAGATTCCAGCGGATAGCTATGAATAGAGCGCTGTGGGAACCTACTGTCTGTCTCCTGTCAGTTAACTCGGGTATTGACACAGAGTCAGAGCAGCTAAAGGCGTGCTGAGTGAGTGAGCGAGTGACAGGGCTGTTGTAGGTGGAGGAGAGAAACTGAGGGGGGGGGGGGGGTTAGTCTCACCCCCCACAGAGGACTGAGATGGTCCGGTGTGTGGAGGGAATCTGTCATCAGCTGAGCTGCAGGTGGTCCAGGGGGGTCCGGTCAGGGCGCTTGACCCCGTGAAGTAAGAAAACAAGACCAGTTTTCAGCTGGGAGTAGCACGATGTTGACCCTGGGTTCAGAAATCACACACACACACACACACACACACACACACACCTATCTATCCACAGGCTCACCCCATCATCAGCGGTAATGGAGCAACCTCCACTCATCCCAGTGGGGCTGAGCTCCGAAATGAGGGTAATAACGGTTTTGCCTGCAGGAAGAAGAAACGTGATTGCGTTTTTTTCTTCCCGTTTTTTTTTCTCTCCAATACGTGAAGCTCCAAGAACACGCCGGCGAGCTCCAGCGATGTACCGCCCGTCACGCGCACCGTTCTTTCCTCCCACTTGCAATCCCTTGAAACTCATTCAAAGGTGACCCCGCGATGACTGGACGGAATCGCGGGCCAAGCGGCTCTGTTAAATCATGAGTCTCCGTAAAGTTTGGGTGAGTGTCTTATAAGGGCGTGATGAGACAGGTCTCGTAAAGATGACGGAGAGCCCGGCGTGTCACCAGCCCCTGCCAGGAAACCCCGGTGAATAACGGGGGTCAGGACACCTCCGCTAATAAGACTCATCTCTTTAATTGGCTCTATGATATGACGGTGCAAATGGCCCCTGCGTGTGTGTGTGTGTGTGTGTGTGAGTGAATAGGTGTGCATGTTCGCGCTTTTTGTGCAATGTGTGCATGCATGAATGATGTGCAAGTGTGTGTGTGTGTGTGCATTTGTGACGAGGTGTGCATGTCTTTGCGCTTTGTTCTGTGTGTGCATGTGTGCAAGTGCAAGTGTGTGTGTGTGTGTGTGTGTGTGTGTGTGTGTGTGCACCATGATTAGCTCTTTCACATCACTCCTGCACCAACACCAGCCGGGGATGAGTTAGGGGAGCCTGATTAGAAAGAGAGCACTTCCCAATGCTGGCCAAGATTTAACACCTCACCCAATAACAATTTATTCAATCTATTCTTAAGTATTGGGTGTGCTGTGCGGATCGGGGTCGGGTTATGTAAGAGTGTGACAGGGCCGAGTTTGAAAGTGATACGATGATGATTATAAATCCGAGGCAGACGCCAGACGTTGAGGTGTTTTAAGGGTTTTTTCCGCCAGGTAGGAGCGGTGCTGCTTCGCTGCCAGGTTCCCCCCCCCCCCGCTGACCCCCGAGGAGGAAGAGAAGAAAAAAAAGAGAGAGCGAAAAAATTCGAGATCGTCAAAGACAAGCAGAGAGAGAGTGCAGACGCAGTCGAGAGAGAGAGCTGGTCCTCGTTAGCACTCTATTCATCAGCCCTGTGAGGTCAGGGTTCAGGGAGGCCTGAGGGGTGGTGCGTGACCCCCCTCGCCCCTCACCTCCCACCCCTGACCTCTCCGCCCCCCCCCCCCCAGCCAGCACCTGGAGCTGAGGTATTTCCTTGTAGCGGGTGTCTTGAAACATTTCGTCTCTGTGACTGATTCGAGACCGGCGGGGCCGAGCTCCTCTGATGATGATAAGCTGATGTCATGGATCATGTTCAGCTGGAGTGACTGGCTGCCGATGGCTCCGAGTTCACCTGAGAACAGCATCTACATCACATACACTCACCTTCACAAATGTGTGCCAGCTCTCTCTCTCTCACTCTCTCTCTCTCTCTCTCTCTCTCTCTCTCTCTCTCTCTCTCTCACTCTCTCTCACTCTCACACACATACACAAACAAACAGTGTTTGGAGAGAGCACAGAGCAGAGGGAGTGGTTGACCCGGGGCAAATGGGTGTGGGCGAGGTAGAGAGGAAGGAAAGAAGAGGGTGGAGGAGGAGGAGGAGGAGGAGGTTTAGGGGAGAGACAGAATAGGGCGAGGTGGAGGTGGAGGGAGGTCAGGGTCACAGCTGTGATAAAGAGGTCACAATGAGAGATGTTGGTTCATTCCGACCGTGAGGAAAATAAACATCCTCCTAAAAATAGTTTTGGAGGCTTTGCTCATCCGTCATCCCCGCTGCCCCAACCAGGTGTGAGCAACTTTGCTCCGGATAGCACTTACTACCACGCACCTGGAATGTGCTGACGTCCCTGAGCCAACTCGCTGCAATAATGTGAAAAATGTGTCCAGGGGGCCTCGATCCGACTCAGAGCAACTTCTTCCCGAGTTTACGAGCCTCCAGACAAACACAGCCATTGATCACCTTAACCCCTCCAATAAATATGACATGGCGGTCTTAGCGTCATATCTGCCCCTGACCTCTGAAATCCTGGAGGTTGACCCTTTACCCCAACCGGGGCTGTTGACCTGGCTTCTCTCCATATGTCTTAATTTCCTGTGAAGAATTTGTTGGCAGATCTGAGCCGAGCTCTTTAAAGTCTGCTGGTAGAGAAATCGGTCTGAGTAAAGTTTTTTTTTTGGGCCGGCTGATTGACGGATCGCTGCCTGAATAAACCCAAAGGCTGAAGGAATAAGACAAGCAGGAACTCACCCTCTGCCCCCTCTGCCTGTCTTCCTGTCTCTCGTCTTTCTCCTCTGCTGCCCCTCCCTCCTTTATTTATGCCTGCAGAGCCACTTTGTTGTGCTTTTAGTGGCCGGGGTTTGTAGATGGAGCAGATGCTGGAGCTGATATTCCCCGATCCCGCAGCGAGCCGAGATAAGAGCAGATTTATGCCGGAGTGAGGGAGCATGGGAGTAATTGCCGAGGCTTTGATGATGCGGCTGAGAGCACTCGCGTTCCCTCGGCTGCTTACTAACAAGGACACCCTCAGATTTAGGAGTTTCTCTCCCTGGGTTTTTAACTGTGTTTTTGTATCTCTGGTTAGCCAAAGGTGCGTCTGCAGCAGCAGCAGCATGTGTTTGTGTGTCATGCTTTGCCTTTTTTCGTTCGTTCTGTGTGTGTGTGTGTGTGTGTGTGTGTGTGTGTGTGTGTGCATGCACGAGCACGACTGGGCGTGAGTGTGTCTTTGTTTTAAGGGCGTGTCACACTGTGTGGCGCGGTATTACAGATTTACAGACTTCCTCCAAAGATTTTTTTATGACCCCTTTTATTTATAGCCGGCATAGAATCATGCTCCGCTGGAAATACACGACATAATCAGGATGACAGATAACATTCTGTCTCTTGATAAGGTTATCTTGATGTAATATTGCACGCTCTAAATATAAGCTTGTTTTCGCAGAAACAGATGTAGCCGACTCCCAGATTAGAAATAAAAGCACTTTCAGGGGGATGTTTCTCTACCGGCACAGAAGCGATGGCGGCCGGGCCAGCACGCAGCGCCGCCGTGATAATTCTTCAAATATAAATATATGATCAAAGCTGGAGTTTAACGGTCTTGAACTCAGACGGCTCACACAAGCCGTCACACCGCACCGAGGCGAAGAAGAGCGAAGCTGTCTTGTTGGAGCTGCTTTATTCTCTGGTCGGCTTGAATGGCCCCGCCCCCTCACCGGTGAAACTGAGGGGAGTCATCTCTGCTGTGTGTCCCCGGGTGATGATGTCACTAAGGACATGTCAGTGACACCCGGCGGCAACGTTGACACGTTGATCCGGGGGGGAGCTTTAGGACCTCAATGTGAGTTTTGACTGGTGCAAGTGGGCTCAGACAGCACAGATACCATAGTGAGGCATGCACGTGCACACACACACACACACACACACACACACACACACATCTTATCTCGCCGACGGCCCCCTGCACCATCACCCCCAGGTCTTCCTGTTTTGTCCTCGGAGGCCCAGACAGATTCCCGGCTGCACCCGTCAGCGGAGCCTCCTGAGACTGTTAGAGCCTCTGAGGAGCATCTACTGTAGAGAGGTGATAAGTGGGAGATCATTAGGAGCCCTGAGCCCGAGCCAAATACAATTAGATGACGCGCACCACAAGACAGCAGCGCGGGGCCAAGATCGGTGAGGACATCGGGTTCGAATTAGACGCTAAATCCCTCCGCATCGTTCAGCAACAATAATTCCTTTGACACGTCAGTTCTGTGGGCAACTTGTTTCAATTCCAATCCCGCTGGAGAGAGAGAGAGAGAGAGAGGAGAGAGAGAGGAGAGAGAGAGAGAGAGAGAGAGAGAGAAAGAGAGAGAGAGAGAAAGAGCACAGCCAGCGCTCTCTCCTCTCTAAAAAAAAAGACAGTTCAGAGCGAGAGAGCATGAGTCAGATCCTCTACTCCAATTA
>JAXDDW010000060.1:1250000-1295000 GCA_034670385.1 Hoplostethus mediterraneus
GGGGGGGAGGCCGTGGTCTCCGGTCTCTCTCTTGGCCTGTAGATCAGGGTTGTGTCATGGAGCCGCTGCACCAGAGGGAAATCCGCCAGACTTCATTAAGTGTAGATTAAAAACAAGGGGAGGCTACTTTAACTCTGATTTATTTTCGCGGTGAGGTTTCGCTGGACTCGCTCAGCCTCGCAGCAGCTTCATCCCGGAATGATGATGTCATGGTTTCAGTGTTTGCTGAGTGTAAATATGGGATCGGGGTGGGGGGGGGGGGGGGGGGGGGGAGGAAGGAAGGAGCTAACAGGCCTCAGCAGCAGCCAGGGTTCGTCTTGGAGTCAGAAAATGAAATGTACAGCCTCGTCTCCGTCCTGAAGCAGAGCGTCTGAGTCTGAGTTGCTAGGACCGTGTCTCGGTGGTATCAAACTACATTCCAGGCTATTTATAGGAGGACTAATCACCGGCACCTATACACATTAACGCGATGACCTCATTCCTTGAAAACGCCGCTCGTTCATGGCTGACTGAAAAAACATGGTGTGATGTGAGTGAAACCTGAGTGTTATGTTCAATACATGTCCATACATCTAACACATGAAAGGTGATCATTTGTGTTTATGGGGTGATGTGGCCGGTGCATCGTCTGGTGCATCTGCTGCATTGTCCTGTACTGCATGTGCTGTCCTGCTGTCCTTGTACCATGTGGGCCAGCGTGTACTGTATTTAAAGGTCACTTCTCTTCACCAATGTCACCGAGACACATTTCTTTACCTTTATTTTTACAAATAAAGAGATTCTGATTCCTGCTGTGATGAATCAGTGTTCTCGTCTGATCACCATCTTACAACATGAGCGTGGTATGCCCATTACTATTCCCGCTACGGTATGGAACTCTATTCTGATTGGTCGGTAGGTTTTGGCCCACAGCTGTGGCAGTCATCAAGGTTGCACACGGGAGCGTCTCATTGGCTCGCAGCAGATCAGGTATCTCCCCGAGACCGTGTGATTGGCTGCCGGGGTGTCAGGTAGCCCAGACAAGCCCGGGACATGCCACAGCCCTCTGGCAACTGGCCTGTGTTTTTAGTTGCTATGACAACACTCTGATCCTCTTGTCAGCCATGGCACTCCAACTTCGGTGGCCCCTGTTATCGCTGGCGTGTGTGCGCACACACACACACACACACACACACACACACACACACACACACACACACACACACACACACACAAGCGCACATACATGCATATGTGTACACAAGCATAATTACAGTGCACTATGGTTTGAGTCTGAACTTGATGTTGAGCTGCTTATTGTTTCTCAAAGATCTATGGGCTGTCAACCACAGGAAACAGAAAAAAAAATAATTTGGGGAACCCTCGGATGTGTCTTTAATTGTCTGTTATGTTTCTTTTCCAATTACGTTGCTGCGTTCCCTCCCGTGTTCTATGAATCGATTTCTTCACAACCATTAGGGGGCGGCATTGATTGAATAAAGGAAAAAAACTGTAGATAAACTCTCCATCAAACACAAACACACAACCCTCTCTCTCTCTCTCACACACAC
Organism: Hoplostethus mediterraneus; assembly: GCA_034670385.1. Taxonomy (NCBI): domain Eukaryota; kingdom Metazoa; phylum Chordata; class Actinopteri; order Trachichthyiformes; family Trachichthyidae; genus Hoplostethus; species Hoplostethus mediterraneus. The sequence continues at coordinate 1,251,551 of JAXDDW010000060.1, forward strand.
ACACACACACACACACACACACACACACACACACACACACACACAAAGGGGGCACAGACATGGACATGATCAATTATGTGTCAAGCATTTCTTCCTCAATGAATGAATGGGCCAATGACTATAGGCTACCGACCGTCCATTGTCTATTGACACTGGAGACTAAGTTCTCATGCAGTTCATTATCCCAGATGGGGACAACTAGAAAGGGATCCAAAGAGACAATTAATCACCATTCCTTTCAACTGGGAACAGGCCCTTACGAAACACAGCTAGGCTGATAGTACTCATACAGTAAACTTTAAAAAGATACTATAATATCACAGAACAACAAAGTATTTATAAGCTATATTATAAAGTATGATAAAATGACTACAAAATCACTATTTAATGCCACAGATACACTATAAGTACCTATATGGATGTTATAGTATATTATAGTAATATTAGAGTATACATGTTTCGTGTGGGGAGGTCTACAGAGGTGATCGGGGTCTGGCCGAGCCCCCACTCTCCAAACAGGTCCCAAGTTTTGCTCCTATAAGCCGGTTTACGCACGCTCGCGTCTCAGTCCGTTTCCCTGACTCAACCATGCAGCGTGACGCATAACTCCAAAGTCCATTTCAATGTGGGTCGATAGTGCGGTCGGAGGGGTGGAGGTGACGGTGTGGGGGTCAACCCAATAACAGCCCCCCCCCACCCACCCCAATAAATGCCTTCGCTTCCTGCTTCCGAGTTCGAGAGCTGATTGGCCGCAGCTCGCACTGTGGGCCGTCCCCCCTGCGCCTGCCTGGGCGTCTGGTAGCAGTTCGGCTCGGGCTGCGGCGCACACCGGAGGACTGCGAGTTTTTTCACGGTAAAAAATACCGGCATGGAATTGTTCGCGAGCGGGTTTTAGAGCGACCGTGCGCGCTAGCGAGCAGGCCTAACCCCCCTCTCGCGACTTTTGCGCCCAGTGTCCGAACGGCGACGCATTTAGGAGGACGTACGTTCACTCACTGACCACGCAGCATGCCCGAGTTGGACTAGGCTGCCCCGTCGGAGCGCAACACGCACTCCCGTCTAGCACGGAGAGCGGAGGGTGGATATTTACAATAGAAACTCAATTCCTTTCCCAAAGAAGAATAGGAGGGGAGGCGGAGTGAAAGATAACACTGGAATGAAGTGGACCTCGGGATTCCCAGCGTGCCGCGGAGTTGTGACTGACGGATGAATGTGCTCATCTGTGGGCTAAATCCAGCGACAGGTACAGGCAGCCGGCGGGGGAGATCTGACAAAGACACGGCGCAGCGCTTGATCGGCGACCGCATCGCGAATTGCGTGTCGCGTGGATCCAAAAACTGTACTCGCTTAGATCCGTTTCATCCGATGTCGAATCGTGTCATTGGAGAGTAAAAAAAAAAAAAGGTCGCGAAGAGGCGATTTTTCTTTTTTTTTGTGTGTGTGTGTGTTTGTTCTCAGCCACAGGTCAACCAGGACACTCGGGGCTTTTCCTTCACCGAGGAGATCGCGTCAAGATTCGTGGGCTGCGGACAGTTCAGTCAAGGACACGGGGGTCTGGAGCAGATTTTAAGAAGTTGGACAGAAGGTCATGTATCTGATATCGACCTCACATGCTCCCGACTGATCAGACCTCACCTTCCACCGGGCAAACCACAGATACAGGCTGCCAGGCGCGCCGTCCGCTCTGAGTTATCGGCTCGCTGTCTCTATGCTTTTGAGAATGGCGGGGCTCGGTTGTTGGAAGTATTACCTTTGGATCTTTATCATCATGTGCAGGTCGGCGTTACCTTTCGCCAAATCGCTGGAGACTATTATTTGGAGCTCGCAGAATCTCAAGTAAGTGTCGTATTTCATTTGGACAAGCATGCCAAACTCGCTGGGTGTGTGCGTAATGGAGGGCTAACATTACAGGGGAAAAAGTTGCCATTGTGTGTGTGTGTGCAAGCTCAGTTCAATGTTCTTTTTTTTTTAAACGAAGCAATAATCTTCAAAAGAAAATAAATGCTGCCGTTTTAATTTTCGCTCATCCGCCGCAGCGTTTCTGATGTTTTATTTCCCAATGGGTATTTCCCTAGATCAAAGAAACACAGTATAGGCCTATATATTGGGCCTAGCACAAAAAAAAATTAATAAAAATAAAAAAGGTTATTCGTGGTCATTTTTATATAGTCTAAATATTACATACACAGTAGTAGGCTTCTGTAAATCTATTTTTTTTTTTGCCTGAAGACGTTTCAGACCTGGGCTATCAGAGTTGGTCCACTCCTTTCCTTAATAGTTCTCGTCATGGTGGAGCGCAGGAGAAACGAGAAAAGGTCCAGCGAGGCGTGCCAAGTGTGTCAAGGTGTAGCCTCGTTGACTGGAGAAACAAAATTCTCCCTTCAAGTCCGTCTCAGGAGCCCCGGAACATACCTGGGCCTGGGAGAGAGAGAGGGGGGAGGGAGGGGGGACACACGGTGGGAGACAACTTTCTCATGTATTCAAGGCCCTTCGCTTTTAGACACCAAATTACCAAAGTTTGAGACACAGTTTTTTTTCACATATCAAAAGAGAAATGCCTGAAATGAATTACATTCTGCTTAATTGTGCTGGCTCGGATCCAACCCAATTTCTCAACATCAAATCAAGGGCAACTTTCTCAGCTGAAGCCAGACATTTTTTTTCTTCTTCTATTCATCGTTTCCCATCAAACCGAGGAAACAGAGCCCAGAACTACTGATAATAAAATACGCTCTGGTAACAATTATCACCCACTCAGACTCCACTGCTAACAGTTGGATGGTGTTGGGAAACATACATTGAAGGGGAAATAAACTCAGAAAAAAACTCCTGGTTCTATACGGTTGGAAATGAGGAACTGACCTTCATTTGAGCTCCGGGTGCCGAGGGGGAAATGGAGAGTGGCTACACGGGGCATATAACTAAAGTGTGCTCATTCTGGTGGATCCATGATTTATCCCCCAAATGTCAAATGTCATAGGAGCTCATTGCGCAGTCAGTCAGTATGAAGATTGCTGAGATGTTCATTGGTGTATGTGTGTGTGTGGGGCTTGGTTAATGGTAAGACTATGGCCCATCAGCTTTTATTTGACTGTGGCTGCAGAGGTAGTGGAACTATGAGCGTCATCAGAGAGATATTACACACTCGCATACACGTACAAATTCTACACACACACACACAGTGTCAGTCATGGGTAGACAAGTAAAAAGAGAGACAGATTTTATTGATTGATGATGTCACCTGAAAGGAATGTCTTAGGAGAAAGGTTACCATGATGGTGAGGGAGCGTAGAAGATCTCTTCCCCATCTGTTCCTGTCCCTGTGTGAAGAAAAAAAAAAAAAAAAAAAAAAACCCGTGCCAGGCCGAAGATTTCATAAACTTTCACAATGGAACAATAATGCATTCTGCAAAGTGTTCGCTCAACCTAATTATCCTGCTAGTCGGCGCTTAGAAAAACAATAGACAATTATCCTGCAGTACTCACGGCTCGCAATAACAAAAGACAAACCTGTTTTTCCTCTGAAACGTATCAGTCAGCAGCCGTGTTTGATAGGCAATAACAGAGGAATACTTGGACAGCAGTCAGCGTCTTTCTTCACAGCTTATTTTTAAAGCGCCATCTCTCTGACTTGGCCTATATTGCTCTATAGTGATAACAGAGAGAGAGAGAGAGAGAAGCCTAGAGAATTGTACAGTACACTATCTGGTGACTTATCTAGATTTACGACATCTTAGTTCCTGTTCCCACTTTGGGGACCACTGCTGCCTCAGCTAATAAATTAATGTGGCCCTCCGCTTGTGCACTTGTACCACACACTCGCACACACACCAGATATAACAATACCAGCGCCTCCCTACAGGCCGTGAGTTATGAGGCAAAGTAAAGGAAACCAAGCAAGTTTGGGCCACTATGGCGGCCTGTGGTTTTTCTTGGAGTGTGTGTAGGTTTAGGTGTGTGCGTGTGTGTGTGTGCGGCCCTGCGGTACCTCCTCTGAGCATCCCCCCCCCCCCCCCACGCGGTTATAGATTTCCATGTGGGGATGCTATCACGCCGTCTTCTGCATTATCAATAACTGGAGTTTGCCTAATTGATTTTCCCCCTGCATGCTGGAACAGGCCACATACATCAGCACTGTAGGAAGAAGAGACGAGAGAAACATCCCGCTTGAGTTTTATTGCGTGAAGTGCAGCATGCATCAAACTCTTTTTCTTTTCTTTTTCTTTTTGGATATTTAATTTGAGCTTGGATGAGAGCAGGGGGGGGCGGTGGTGGGGGGGGGGGGGAACGTCTTGGCGGAGCAGCAGCGTCTGTACTGAAGAAGGCTGTCAACGTCAGCGTTGACGTTCCCCCCGCTCGGCGAAGAACCGTCTAACATTTGATCGGAGCAAATCGGATTAGGTCTCATTTAGCTGAGTGGGATTACGCCAGAAAATGTCACGTTGTTATGACTGATCACGTCCCATCGGTTTGGCTGAACCGGCACAGCACAGCTATGTACACACACGCACAGATGTGTACAATATATACACACACACACACACACACACTCACACACACACACACTCACAGTCACACAGTCACACAGTGTGCTCAGGAATGCTGCAGTGATGCCAATTTAATGATAATCTGACAGGCTAGCTGTGAGTGGTTGCTGCATGTCCTCTAACACTCCTTAGCTAATATTTACCTCATGACCTGTAGCTACCACGGGCTGTTTGCAGCAGCCCAAAAGAAAAACAAGATGGGGAAAAAAGGGAAAACATATACACACACACACACACCTCTGAAAAACACACAGTGAGAAAATAGCCACCGGCTGGCTAAGAGTCTGCTGTACTGATTTTGAACTCCGCTTGGTTCTGCGAGGCTTCGGAAACAGTTTTGCAAACATTTTCTTTCTGGCCCCCGACTCGGTTCAGAAGCCACAACAGAATACAAAACGGCGTAAACAGAGACAACAGTGTTGATAAAAGTCAGCTACAGCCTCTGTGCAGTCGGTCTCAGTTTGCACATCTTTTTTTTGGGGTCCGTTCATCTGGCTGCCTGGCTGGCTCACCGGTGCCTCCACCGGTGCCTCCACCGCAGGGCTGGCCGGAGCCGCTCAGAGGTTCAGGAGGTTTGTCACTGGGCTGGATTTTAACGCCACTGTGGTTTTTCAGCAGACATCTTTTTTTATTTATTTTTTCCAAAACAGAAAAACAAATTAACTAGAACACCACGTTTTTTTTTTCTTTTTGGAAAAAACAATTTGAGTGGATGAAGTGACGAGTTGATTGTTAAATAAAACTGTTTATCAGAAGAACGTACTTTTATTTGGCCGCTATTAGCAGAGTAGAGTAAAGTTCAAGTTCCCATAATTATTTTGTTTGCTGTAAAATCAATCAGTTACCTCATCTAATCTTCCCCGTTTTGTAAAAGTCTGTTGTAAAAGAGTTTTCCAGCGGTTTGTTCTTGAACGCCGGTGAACCTCGTGACACCTGAAAAGCGAGCGAGGTTCATGCCAGCTGGACGTGTAAATATTACACCGATTTCAGGGGCAGGTTAATGGTGAGACACAAAATAAACCGAAACTGCCACAACCTGTTAAACCGGAGCCGGGGGAGATCACGGGACCAGACCAAAAACAGGATTTGGTTCCCTGCAAACACTCCAATAAATGCTCCCCTCTTCCTCCCGCTGCAGAGCAGGCCTCTGCTGAGCGGGTCAGAGGGCTGTTTTTGTTTCGTTCCTGCCCCACGCCCTGCTGCTTGCCCCCACTACCCCTGCTATATACCCCCTTCTCTCCCCCCTGCCTCCCCCCCTGTTTCTCCCCCTTTAGACTCTGATCATGTTTCCCCCTGATAGAGATCTCATTACACACAGAGAGGACTTAGAGCCTGAGCCCGGCTCAGAGAGAGGCCCAGCCAATAAGAAGTACTTCTGGAGAGCAACTGGGCCACGGTGCTGTAAAGGCAGCCTGTGTCTTGCTGTAAGGACAGCTGCGCCTTGCTTTTATGTGTGTGTGTGTGTGTGTGTGTGTGTGTGTGTGTGTGTGTGTGCGTGCGTGCATGTATGTTGTTTCAGTGGTGTTGTAAGGACAGATTCTTTGTGTGGTCATCTCTGTGAAGCACCTGGGCTCAGAAGGGGTTGTAGCAACTTGAGGATATTTTAGGGGAAATGCTGTTTTTCCATCCTGGTTTCACTCCAGCTGAACTCACTGCCACGTCACTGAGCACGCGTTCTGTTTCCTTATGTTGAAGCAGTTGTGCACATGCAACCCCGTCCCCGATGCCCCGGACCGAGGGCAAACCGCTTTTGCAGCAAATTTGTAGCGTCAGGTAAGTTGTCAGCCGCAGAAAACTGTTCCCATATTGACTTTCGTTTGAATTCTTGGGACTGTCTCAACTTTCTGGCGCTCACTGAAGTGGCAAGCCACACCCATGTGGCCCCTCAGGAGGCTAAAACAAACTAGAAAACGTTGCAAATTGGCCGTTATCTGATACAGCTATTGCAATTCTACACATTTTGTACAATAAATTGATATTAAATATGGTTGGTATGAGTGCTGTTCATTTCTACACAATGCAGTACTGTGCAAAAGTCTTTTTTAATAAGATTTGTTTCATATAAATTTGGTCTTAGATGTTTATTTCCTTGTTTTCTGCATTACATTTACATTACTGCTCTTTCTAGTCAATTCTTTGATATTTAGAAAGTTTTCATTATTTTTGAAAGTGTCCTTGCAGAGTTTTTTTTTTTTTTACATATTATATATTACACTTTTTAATATGAATGATATTACACATCGTTGCCCAAAGGCACATACTGTATTATAATATGAATATCCAGCGCTGCGCAAAAGTCTCAGGCTCGTATGAAAGGGATCGAGTATGAACTTGTCTGAGTGAGTGAGCGCCTTGAGAGTGTGTGCCGGTGTGCCATTGTTCTTTGTCCACCCACAGTGGAGCATTAAGGAAGTGTTAGGAGTGTGCCAATGTGCCCCAGTGAGAGTGTTGAGGGCCTCGCTGTGGAAGTGTGTGGAGTGGTGGAAGAGTGGCTGCCTTACAGGCGGTTAGCGACCCGGCTCCGTTAGATTGGAGGCCTGGCTGGCAGCGACCAGGAAGTTCCCGTCAACACCGGCGCTGCCAACCAGAGGCACAGGCGCTGGGGCTGGAAACCATCCCTTAAGAATTCTCTGCGTCGCCTTGCCTTTGCTTCAGCTGAATCAAGTGAAAATGTAGGAATGCAGAATTACAGGAAGTGGGGGGGAAAAAGTTGAATGGGTAAAGTCTGCCTGTTGTTTGCCATCTTAGTTCTTTTTACATAAGAGCAGTTGAAAATGAGGGGATTAAACAGGAGAGGAAAGGAAGCCAGTACAGAGCGTTGAAACCCAGCCCTGGGCTCAACCGCACATCCTTTCAGTCCAGCGTTGAGCTCCCAGATTACTTCCATGTGTCAGTGTGAGGGGGGGGGGGGAAGAGAAGGAGAAAAGAAGAAAGGGGACCAGGGAGAGAGAAGTTGAGCGATTGAAAAGCGAGCGGACTTGGACTGGTGGAGATCAGTGGTGGTGTTGGACAGTGGAACGGATCTGTGTGACAGCCATCTCTAAAACCATTACCCCTGCGGCTCCGAGTCGAGAACTCGTAACCTCCTCCTCCGGGCTGACCTCATAGACTTAACTCTTTCTCACAGAACCCCTCTGTGCCGCGGAGGCAGACCTCGTCGGACCCAAACAGCATGCAGGCAACCCAACCTTCTGCAGCTGGCTGCTCCGTAGGTTCTCCAAGACGTCATGAGTTGCCACCAAGCGTACAACCGGCAAGGGATGTGTTTGTGGCACTCAGAAGATTTGTGGGGAATTTCGATTTTAGCGTGTCACGGCGTTGGGGTGTGGGATGGTGGATTCAAATAAATAACGGGTTGGACCGGCCTAGGGCGGTATTAACAAATAATCATGTAACTATTATTTTCATGGACATTTAGATTGTGATCTGAATTATGATAAATGTGAACACAAGTTCTTTTTCAGCACAGAAAAGACATTGCAGGATTTACCCAGTTTGGAAAAGAAATGAAAGAATTTCTTGCGACTTGATTCGTCAGACGGGATGATGCAAAGCACAATAATACCTGGTTGAGAAAACTTGGAAACATCTTTCCCACGGAAAAGAAATAGTCTGGTTTAGAGAAAAATGTAAAAAATTGTCTGGTTTAGAAAAAAATAAAATAAAAATAGTCTGGTTTAGAGAAAAATGTAAAAAATTGTCTGGTTTAGAAAAAATAAATAAATAAATTGTCTGGTTTAGAGAAAAATGTAAAAAATTGTCTGGTTTAGAAGAAAATGTAAAGAATTGTCTGGTTGAGAAAAAAAATAAAAGATTCTCCGGTTTAGAAAAAAAAAAAGTCTGATTTAGAAAAATAAAAAAAATAAAAAATAGTCTGGTTTAGAAAAATAAAAAAATGTCTGATTTAGGAAAAAAATGTCATTTTTTTCAATTACCTGTGCCTCCTTAAACAGGACCAGAGTGAGTCTTACTTGAAGTCAACAGTTAGGAGGAGAGACGAAGGATGAAGCATGATCCATTCTCAACCAGCTTTGAACATACCATTAATGATCATCACGGAGGTCTTTGTTCAATGTTATGAGTACACTAATGGAGTGACAGTGTAATTGAATGGAGTGGCGGGATAATAGAATGATAGAATGATAAAGTAATGGAATAGCAATGGTAGCAGCCCCCTTTTCCCAAGGGATACCCCCTATAAGTGTGTCAGCGTGGCAGATGGGCGGCTGGAACCCCCCCCCCCCCCCCCCCCCACCCTTCCCCACGTTAATTATGAAGCATCATAATCCATCTACGGCACATGGAGGCAAGACACGGAGACTATTAGGGGGAGCGTGGAAATGGCATAGTGTATAATCCCCGGCACTTTACCACTATTAGGCTCCCTGGGCATGAAGCAAAGACCACTCATTTCTCCAATAATCTTCTCTTGTTCTGCCTGTGGTGTGTGTGTGTGTGCGTGCGTGCGTGCGTGTGTGTGGAAATGTTCATATGGTAACTGGAAGTTTGATTTATTTTTCTAAATTATAATTTTTTTGTTCATCTTTTTTTCCCACCATGCCCACAAGCCCCAAAAAGCATGTGTGTGTGCTGTGTGTGCATGTGTGTGTGTGCATGTGTGTGTGTGTGTGTGTGTGTGTGTGTGTGTGCGTGTGTGTGTGTGTGTGTGCGTGCATGCATGCCTCTGTTAACCCATTCTGCCAAGTCTGGGCTCAGCCTTTTCTAAGCAAACTCCCAGCGTGAGCCGGTCCCCCCCTTGTGCTGGTGAGAGGAGTGGGAAGAAAAGGCCTGTAGGACTCCCGCTGTTCCCAGGCCGGGCCCAGGCCCTCCGCCCGCCCAGCGCCCGGGCCCTGGGAGCTAGCTTGCGCGCCGGGGCTCTGTGTGGCAGCTGTGACTGACGCTTCAATCGTCTCTCCCTGGGACACCCCAGCGCAACCCTGCATTCCCTTTCACACCTCGGAAACGAGGGGGAAAAAGACAATTACACACATATTCAGCAACCCCTCTCTCTCTCTCTCTCTCTCTCTCTCTCCCAGTCTGTCCCCCGCTCGCCCATCTCCCGATGTATGGCCGGTTTACCAGATCTATAAAAAGCATTTCTGAAGTTGCTGTGTTGTGCAAATAAGTCAGTTTCTCATCTTTTAAACAACTTGCAAATTTGTTTTTTTGTTGTCTGGCGAGTCTCTCCGTGACGTTTTCACGCTGCGCTTGTCCACTCGCGAGTAAACAAAGTGTAGCAGCAGCAGCAGCGAGTTCCTTCGCTTTCCCCCTGATATTTAGAAAATATAAGTAATGGAAAAAAAGATTTGAGCCTTAAAGTGGAGTTAATGCTATCATGTATGGATTGTCAGTAAATTGAGTTTGCCTCGAGGCTATTGGACCGGGGAATCGTAAAGCCAGCGGGATTTAAGTCTCTTAATTGAATTATTTTGATTGCTGACTTGATGGATGGAGTCAGATGTGGAGCGTTTTCCGTTGCGTTTCTGTGTCTGAGCCGTAGCAGACAGATACAATAGGAACCTGCAATCAATCACCGCTCGCAACTGCAAACCCGGAGCATTTTTCGCCGGGAAGAGAAATGTGCCTGCCACCAGGTCCGAGTTCCACACGCCACGCAGACAACGGCGAACCAACAATGACATCAGATAGTGGAGCGCTCTAAAGTCTAATCTTCCCATAATGCCATGCTAAATCCCACAGAGACCCACGGCAGGGAGAAAGGCTTTTCTATGCCCCAGCACTGCTCCTCCTCCCATGGCCTCTGGCTCTGTGTGTGTGTGTATGTATTTGTGTGTGCATGTGTGTGTGTATGTGTGTGTGTGTGTGTGTGTGTGTGTGTGTGTGTGTGCGCGTGCATGCATATTGGGAAGCGAAAGAGAATTCCAGAGTGAATGGAGATGTCACTGTCAGAGTCTGGCCTCCACTTGAAGGGGGGATTCGCTCCAGAATGGCCATATTGGCTGTGTGTGTGTTTTTGTGTGTGTGTGTGTGTGTGTGTGTGCGTGTGTGTGTGTGTGTGTGTTTTGAGTGAGAGAGCCTGTCGGGGGTCTGCCGCTTCCCCTCCACACACCAGTTCTTACGGCGGTGATTGGAGCGCGGCAGGACGTAGGCATATATTTCATCTTACTTCATGTGAGGGAGGCCGTTTCATCTCCCACACATGTTTCCCATTAGATCCCGTGTTTATTCTCCCCCATGATGTGCTTGGCTATGGAAGCCTCTCATCTCTCCGATATTGGAAATAGGAGCGAAGGTCCACTAAAGCAAACACAATATCCCAAACCTCTCTCCGGGCTTTTATGAACTAGGCAGAGAATAAGACGAGGGCATTACGTCGAGCTCGCCTTAACGGCTAACCGCGTGAGTTTTCTCCCTCTCTCAACGCGGTGTAATACTTTTCTGTTTCTCAGTGTGAGATTAGTTCGCTAATCTTCTCTTTTTCCCGCTGTCTTGTCTTCCATTTTCCCCGACGCTGAAAAGTTTTCGACTCGCTTGTAAGTTCTCCTCCTCGTCTGCCTCGCGATTTCCCCCCGACTGTGAAACATGACAGCCCCCGATCCTCCACCGGATCACTCCTCTTCTCCTCTCCCATCTCCGAGATGAAAGACTTTCTTTGCAGACAAACCTCTGTGAATCCCCCCCCCCCCCCCCCCCCCGCCTGGCCGTGTAGCCGTTTTTTTTTTTTTGTGCTTCTGTTTGCTGCATTTCCTGATTTATTTATACTTTTTTTTTGATTGTAGCACCTCTTGCATATCAAGAATCACAAAGGCAGACCCTTTGCATGTGCATAATGCGGAGGGATTCAGATTCACATTTTTGAAATATACATGAATGCATGAATATATTTATTGTCAAGAAGTGGCTGGTGCATCTGGAGAGACCGGAGTCTCATTTCCTGTAGTGGCCCTGCTCTGGAATGGAGTGGCTTGATCCCTGAAGCGGCTCCACATGCCACCACCAAATAGAGCCCGCCTGGTGCACCGCTCACACAATGGTAGGGGAAGAGGGAAGGGGAAATGATTTGCCTCCTATTGGAGTCACTGGAGGAGTTGCTTCAAAGCGGTCTTGCTAGGCCGAGGCTTTAGCCGGGCCTTCTCTCTCCATTAGACGTGCGTCCTGTGACGAGCCTTTGAAGGGTGCAGGCGGCTTTCTGGCAGGCAGGGAGGTTTGCGATCGCATTGCACGAGCGCTTGGGGGTTTCTGAGTTCTTTTCCAGAGAGAAGTAAGCGTGCTGTATGGTTGGCGTTAGGGGTGGGCGATATGACTAAAAATCAATATCGTGATTATTTCAAACTTTTACCTCGATTACGATTAATGAACGATTATTTTATTTGTTTTGTTTTATTTTGAAATGTGTTTTATTTTGAAATTGACCGGATGCTCTATGCCGTTCCTGTGTCTGACTTCCTGTCCGGCTTGACACATTCGCTCGCGGCTCGCAAAAAACGACCGGTCCAAACCTGTCTGAACGGTACTGGACGGGGCGGAGGGACGTGACTGAATACCACGTAGTATTTTTTAAGGGGACAGTTCATGAACGCAGTATTGGGGAAAGTATTTGGCCCGTTCATTCACGGGAAAGTGATGTTACGTCTGATGCGCGCACACACACACACACACACACACACACACACACACACACACACACACACACACACTCACACTGGTTGCATTGCTAACTGGCGCTTCTAGACGTTCCTCGTTCTTGTCGCCTAAATAACAATCGGAATAAACGATTGTGAAAATTTGCCACGATTACATCATTAAATCGCGATCACGATTATCGCCGGTCAAGCGGGCCGGACTAATAGCCGCCGACCCCGAAAGCGCCGTGTGACGAGGCAGCAGCTGCCGTGTCACGTTTTTTAAATGCGCGTGCACACATCACGCGGGAAGGTAGAGCGCACGGTGGAGTCAGCTGCGCTCGGCTTGTGCAGATCAAGGCTGGAGTGTGTTACAGATGGCGGTAGTCATCGTCAGATAACCCTTCAGTAACGGGACACGGCCCCGCTCCTAATGGCTTCCTAAAACAACACATGGGCCGTGTTTTTTTTTTTTTTTTTTTTTTTTTACGAGGCCACAATCCCAGCGCGAGTTATCACAGAGCAAACAGTGTGAACGAGAACGGGATGATGTCAAACAACCTATTTATTAGCGCGCGCATCAAACACATTTCATTTTAATACCCGGCAGCCGCGCGCCTCGCCTTGTTAAAAGGCGAACGTTATCAGAGGAGACACAGATTCCCGCTACACCAGTTAGCCCCGTCCTCCTCCTCCATTTTTTTTTTTTTTTTTTTACATTCACTGTTAATGAGCCTAATGATAGTGTGTCTCTGCGATTGCATCAGTCAATACGGTGTTCAATACAGGGTTTTTTTTTTTAGAAACCCCGGTGACAACTTAAGCATGTCCGCCTGGATAAGATCTCCCTTCTTCAGGGAGAAAAGAAAAGAGCAACTCATTTGTCTTAGATTGGATGGGACATGTGTAACTGTCTTTTGCAATCATGAGCTGAGATTGTAAGCAGAGAATGGACTTGTCGCTCAAATCCTCTGATAAGAAACCCCCCCTCCCCCTTGCAGCTGAAAATGCTGCGCGTCAGTTTCAACAGGACTCTCTTGGTTTAGTTGAAGCATTTTTGCAGTGTGTTTTTGTCGTTTTTTATTCCAGTGTGTGTGTTTAGTATTTGAGGGACTGCGGGCCAAGTAGAAGATATGCTCTGCTGGAGAGAGTTGCCTGCAGGACTCGGCGCTCGTTTTGGCTCTGACCAGAAAACTCAAATGAACTCTTGATGTTTCCTCGTTTTGAATTATTTTGTGCTTCACTTCATTTTGGAAAGGAAGATTCGTTGTTTTAGTTTGAGTTTAATTGTTTTTTGTTACAGGATGATTTAAAAAAAAAAAAAAATCTAAATACTTTTTCTTCTTCTGTAGTTTTTAGTTTTAGTCTGCTGTAATAACCCGTGTCTCCGTTCCCACAGTAAAAAGGAAGAGAGCGTTGCAGAGCGACCTTTGACCCTGATAAAAGCTGTTTCTTTCTTGTAGAAACCACAGGATTTGATTGATCTGTCCCGTGGTCTTGATCCCTGGGCTCGGCTGATTAAACCTATCCATCAGCTTCTCTTATCAGGGCCCGAGCAGATCGACTGCAGGACACCGAACTAAAACCCCTGTATTGTTGCTACACAGAAAGAGTCAAAGGCTAAGGACAGGCAGAGGAGCGTTCACTCAGCCGGAGACGTTTGCTGCAGGACCTGGTGAACAAAGCAGAAAGAAAATCTTGGTGTTTTTTTTAAATAAATAGCTGGAGCAAAAAGGGTTTGAGATCAGTACCACATGCTACACACACACACACACACACACACACACACACACACACACACACTGTCACACATATTGGAATAACCTCCATGCAGTGCCATTGCAGAGTGTTTCCTCTCTAGAGGGAAATCAGAGAGGAATGTTTCCTGTTCATCGAGTGTCGACTCCCCGCCAGCGATGTGACCCCCCCCCCCCCCCCCAGTCACCACTCACACAGACATTGGCTAGATAAAGACATCTCTTTCACTGACAGGCCGTCATTCACATGCCCATGCATGCCCCTACACACACACACACACACACACACACACACACACTCGCAGGCCAGTGTTGAACGTTTGTGTGGGTGCATGCACACTCAAAAAAAAAGGAGGGCAGACAAGCACCGTCGCTGTTATGAATCATCTGGATGATTTGCAAGTCAAATGGGCAGTTTCATAAGATGCGCCTGTTATTTTCTGAAATAAATTTAAATTTCTCATCTTCAGGGTGACTGTTAAAGCAAATACATCAGGGCTACTAAAAAGTGGATGATTGCATGTCAGTTTGCTCCCATTTATCTGCAAGCATCTATTATCAAGCCAATGAAAACGCTGCTGGAAAGACCAGCAGATGACAACATCTGTGTCTTCGTCTTCGTCTTCGTCTTGTTTAAGACATCATCTCTTCTAACTCTTTTAGCTTCAGCTCACTACACCAGAACTCTCCGGAGCTCGAACCGCTTCGTATCGATGTAAACAAAAACGTGTTTGCAGCGATATCATATCACCGCCTGCATGTTGGTTTCCACCCACTTCAAAATATCATTTATCAGATAATGCTGGAGTTAGCAAATTCCTGTCTTATGAAGAAATAATCAATGTCCGTTTACATAGTCGGGGGTTGCATTTTGAAGGGAAAAGGTTTATTGAAACCCTGTAGCAACATGCCCTGCAAAAGCAGGTGTGGACCTGCTAGCTAGCCTACTTTGCCGCCGGTGGTTTTGGGGGGGGCGAGGGGGGAGGCATGGGGGAGGCATGGGGGAGGCGAGGGAGGGGAGGGGGGGCGATACTCCCCGGTGCTAGGCGAAGAGAAGTTGCCTGCGTGGCACATTCATTAACCTGGTATCTCGCTAATCTCCTGGCTAATTCATTTAGTCCTCGGAGCGCTCCCGTGTATTAATATCCTCTCCTGCTCCTGCTCATGGGATGCCGTAGCGGCGGTAGCCATGGCGATGATTGTGTGTCATTATTTTGCAGTCAGATGAGTGATATCCCAGAGGGCCCGTCGCCGGGTTTGTCCGGGCCAATCGAGAAGGGGCTGATTAGAATTGCAAATGGCCACCCAGTGTTGTGTTTATTGTGTGTCTCAATATTGGAGACAATCAGGCGAATCAAAGCCCTCAGCTGGAGAGATGGGACTGAGGCACGGTGGGCCTCTCTGGCTGGCACCACGTCCCCTCTCTCTCTCTCTCTCTCTCTCTCTCTCTCTCTCTCTCTCTCTCTCTCTCTCTCTCTCTCTCTCCATCTCCATCTCTCTGTCTGTCTAGTGTGCAGAGGTCCTGAAGTATGTGCACACAGCTGGAGAAAGAGAAGGAGCGACAGAAAGAGCCAGTAAATCTTGAGCGCTCTCAATCATGTGTAGTGTGTCTGGCCTCTCACACAGCTGAGAAATATTAAACACGCTTTATGATAATGAAAGCGCCGGCGACAGACATAAATATCGGCGGCAAAGTGCTGAAGGATTAAAATGTCTTGTACGTTTGCTCATAACACAAATTTGTCATTGATTTCATGGCTTCTGGAATCGTTAGAGACAGAATTATCAGCTTTTTCATCAGTGGGATTTCTTTTCTTTTTTTTTCCCCTCTTCCCATCAGAGGCCCGTCTGTGATGAGGAATATCGAGTCAGGGCCCCGTATCAGGATCTCGGGAATATTCAGATACCTCCATGCATTACCGCTGTCAAGACCAAAGCAAATGGGACCCGTTGGCAGAGTGCCCTTGTTATGGCTGGGTGACAGACTGTGGTGCAAAGTGGCCCTAAACACACATTTTCTCCACAAATCACTTGTGAGATGTTCCTCTTCAACGATTGGCCATTACCCTGTCCCCGGTTATTGACTCAGTGTTTGTACAAGTTTCTGCTAAATCCATCTGAAAGCCGTCCGGCGCTATTGTGCGAGACAGGAAGCCAGCGTTTCTTACCTCACTGTGTAATTCACTTTGTCAGTTGCGCGGAGAGGCCGATCTTCTCTTGTTTCGCTACTGTTGGCTTCTAAGGAATGTGTGTGTGTGTCTACATGTACATACAAGAACGTGTGTGTGTGTGTGTGTGTGTGTGTGTTCTGTATAAACACGTGACAATACCCTCCCGGGGGTCATAGATGTTCCCTACATAGAACGGCATGACCAGTTGCAACAGGCGTGCGCGAGGCCCAGGTACAGGCTTGCTCTGACTCAGGTAACGCTACAGGGAAATAACTGTTTAAAAGGTAGTTTTTTTATTGCGCCACACACACCTTCAGCTCTCACTGCTGCAGGCTAAACGAAAAGGAGCGTGAAGAGGAATGTGAATTTTTGGTTTTTTTAACACGAGCGGCAACTTTTCACAAGACGCCGACGTGACTGACGGGATGTGATCCCGGGTTGTTCCCTTCTGAAGAGCGAAACGGCAACGGCGAGGGGCACATGAGAAGCTGCTACTCACGGGCTGTTTAGACAGTACTGTGTGCTGTTGAGCTCGACAAGCAGTTGAGTGTTTCTTAGTGTGTGCGTGTGTGTGCAAGGAAAAAGGAGAAGGAGCTGAGTGCGTCAGATCGCCGACGTGGCTGTTTGTGCGAGAGTTCACGAGGTGACATCTCGTCAGCTGTTTGACTTTCCCAGTTTCCCAGGGAAGCAGTTTCAAGAACAATGCAGAACAGAAACCCACAAACGATTCACCAAAAAAAAAAAACGCCGCGGTTTGTTTGGCGACTGAATTATTGCCGTCGCTTGAGATGGGAGACGAGGAGGGGAAACGCGTGAGTGACTGCACTGTGCTCGTAGCAGACAGATATCACCGACCGGACTCCGGTACCCATCCATCTTCCGAGCGCTCGCCACAATAGCAGGAATACATTAAACCTGCGCGTCAGGAGGAAAAAGGCGACACAAGATAAATATTGTGTTAGTATTTTTTCCCCCTCCCAGCTCCCCTGCAATTGTCTCTCACGCTGACAGATGAACAATGAAAGTATTTTGAACTTTGCGGGCGCGCTATCTTTTCACGCCGGAGTTCAGAACCGCGCTGTCAAACCCCGACGGGTTCTGGAAAAAGATTGATTGATTTTTTTTTTTTTTTGCTTTCTGCGCGCCACGTCTTCCCTTTTGTTCTTCCAGGATGGTTTTGGTTTCTCTCTCCCGATTCCCCCCCGACGTTCCGTAGCTGTCTCGTATTAACACCTGTTAACAACAGGTGGGCTGGTAAAGTATCGATTCGGTTCCCCTTTGATCGCTAAGAGTTGCTGTAAAATCTCAAAACCGGGAAACAAAGCGTTCTGTAAAACTCCACGGGTGTTATTCTGATCTGATCTCACCGGAGTGTAGGAAAAAACAAAAAATCCTCACGTGGATCAATAGCGTGACATGGGTGATATGACTAAAAATCAATATCGTGATTATTTCAAACTTTTACCTCAATTACAATTAATGAACGATTATTTTATTTGTTTTGAAATTCGTTTTATTTTGAAATGGACCGGATGCTCTATGCCGTTCCTGTGTCTGACTTCCTGCCCGGCTTGACACATTCGCTCGCGGCTCGCAAAAAAACGACCGGTCCAAACCTGTCTGAACACGGCGTTACTGGACGGGGCGGAGGGACGTGACTGAATACCACGTAGTATTTTTTAAGGGGACAGTTCATGAACGCAGTATTGGGGAAAGTATTTGGCCCATTCATTCACGGGAAAGTGATGTTACGTCTGATGCGCACGCACACACACACACACACACACACACACACACACACACACACACACACACACACACACACACACACACACTGGTTGCTTTGCTAACTGGCGCTTCTAGACGTTCCTCGTTCTTGTCGCCTAAATAACAATCGGAATGAATGATTTAGAAAATTTGCCACGATTACATCATTAAATCGCGATTACGATTATAAACACGATTATCGCCCAGCCCTAGCGTGACAGTATTATTGAGGAGGCTCCCATTGATTATTGGTGCCACGTTGGCCGGGGATGCCGTCTCGTGGCTTGATCGCTAATTTGATCCCCAGAGCTGAAAAACGCCCAAATACTGCTGAACAAGGCAAATGTGTCTGAGGAGAACCAACCGTTGAAGGATGGGTAAAATTAGCTTCCGTTAGCCGCACACCTTAGCCTGACTCCTCCTGATTGAGGCTTTCACTTTGCTTCATTATTCAGTCTGAAACTCCCTGGAGCCTTTTTTTTTTAAACCGTGCTGAGAGACGAGGGCATTTGTTAAAAATTGGCTCTACTGAAGAATCTTCACCACTGAATAAAATGGTGTGTGTGTGTGTGTGTGAGTGTGTGTGTGTGAGTACATGTGCTGATTTACTAGCAACATTAAAAGGCTTGTTTTCACCCAGTAACTCTTGTCGGAGGGTTTGGGCTGGACCCAGCTGATGTCTGCGTTATCGATGGGGTTGGGAGATACGGAGCAGAAAAACGTCCGCCGGTTAACAACCTGAGCAGCTGCGCCGGGATGATAATGGTTATAATTCTTTTTTTTATTTTTTATTATTTCTTCTTCTTCTTCTTCTTCTTCTTCCTTCCCCAAGCGCGAGAGTGAAATACAATCTGGTGAGTGTGAGAGATGCTATTGTTCATCCGGGGAGGTTTCCTCTGCGCTGGGCTGATTAGAGCCTCGCATCCCCGTCCAGCTCCTCTCTGCCTGGGGGATTCCTCTCTAGGACCGTGTCTGGCACACACACACACACACACACACATACACACACACAGTCTCACCGTGGCGAGCATGTATGGACACACGTATGTGCACACAAACACACACACACACACACACACTCATACAGTAGGGTTCTGGCCAGGCGGGTTTTGGCAGCGGCGGTAGACCGGGCCTGTGGAGAGATCTTTACAGAGCATGCAGAGCCCATCTGTGGCTGCTCCTCAGTGATGGGAGGCAGCTGGCTCCCTGTGTGTGTGTGTGCGTGTGTGTGTGTGCGCGCGTGTGTGTGTGTGTGTGTGTGTGTGTGTGTCGTGGCTAGAGAAGGAACTGTGGGAGGAAGAAAAAAGAAAAAAGTGTGTGTGTGTGTTTGGGTCACAGAGCAACACCAGGATGAGGGCTGAACTCGGGCTGAAAATGACCCAAGCTCTCCTCCGTCCAAACCTCTCCCTCTGCCTCCCCCCCTCCTCCCTCCCTCCCTCCCCCTCCCCTCACCCCCCTCACCCCCCCCCCACCCCCCAGCCCCTACAGCTGCAACAGCTCAGTCCACGGGGCTCAAGGATGAATAAGTGGAGACTTAGGAGAGCGGCGGTCTGGGCCTTCTCTCCCTGTCAGTGATACCGTGGATGACGTTCAATCACGACCGCATACACCCCCGTCCTGCTCTTAGAGAGGGAGGAGGGGGGAGGGGGAGGTGGGGGGGAGGAAACCACAGAAGAAGAAACAGATCATGCTCTCTCTCGCTCTCCTCCCTAATGACTTGTGACTCGTCTCGGCGGTCCTCTCCGGCGCTGTCCGTCTCGTAGCGAGCGGTCCATCTGGACGTCGTCTTGTTAGCTCATTACGGCCACCGGTGTGATGCTAGCCCCGCGGTGTGATGCTAGCCCCCGCGGTGTGATGCTAGCCCCCGCCGGTGTGATGCTAGCCCCCGCCGGTGTGATGCTAGCCCCCGCCGGTGTGATGCTAGCCCCCGCCGGTGTGATGCTAGCCCCCGCCGGTGTGATGCTAGCCCCGCCGGTGTGATGCTAACCCCCGCCGGTGTGATGCTAGCCCCCGCCGGTGTGATGCTAGCCCCGCCGGTGTGATGCTAACCCCCGCCGGTGTGATGCTAGCCCCGCCGGTGTGATGCTAGCCCTGCCGGTGTGATGCTAGCCCCCGCCGTGTGATGCTAGCCCCCACCGGTGTGATGCTAGCCCCGCCGGTGTGATGCTAGCCCCCGCCAGTGTGATGCTAGCCCCGCCGTGTGATGCTAGCCCCGCCAGTGTGATGCTAGCCCCGCCGGGTGACAATGATTGAAGTGGGGGTGGGGGGGCAAGCATACTGAGCTTTAAGGGGGGGGGGGGGTGAATGAGATGTAAGTTAGCTTTGTGTGTGTGTGTATGTGTGTGTGTGTGCGTGTGTGTGTGTGTGTGTTTGCAGATTCCTGTGTGCAACTGTTGCTATGAGTCACACTGAATCTGATTTGCTCTGCATGCCAGCCCCCTGACTGAGCAAACAGAGGAGTGTGTGTGTGTGTGTGTGTGTGTGTGTGTGTGTGTGTGTGTGTGTGTGTGTGTGTGTGTGTGTGTGTGTGTGTGTGTGTGTGTGTGAGAGAGGGTGTCTGTGTTCACACGTACAAAAGCAGCTCGGCGGGGGGGCATGCAGGATAGTCTGTGTGTGACATCTTCATCTGGGTCCTAACAGAGGACAGAGACGTACCGCCACTCAACTTTGTCCTGCCGGAGTTTAAACGCGACTAGAAGTTGAGTTTGTTGAGTTTTGTTCAACGCCAGCTAGCCTTCGTTTGCCCCCCCCACCCCCCCGTGTTGACGTCTACTGGTTTGACCTGATTTTTCTATAATAAGGGTCAAATCCTTCCTGCTTTGTTAAACACCGGCCACGGCCAGATGGGTCTTGTTTTCCTTATTTTCAGAATCTCTGTGTGTGTGTGTAATTGTGTGTGTGTGTGTAATTGTGTGTGTGTGTGTGGCCGCGGTGCACACCAGCGGCGAGTCGACTTGTTTACCGTGTTTGACATGTGAGGAAATCGGTGTGTGTATACACTGCGGGGCGTGTGTTTATGCGTGTGTGTTTACAGCCAGGCCCTTTCCTAAGAACATCCTAAGAACCCGAACCCCCCCAGACCCCCCCCGACCCCCCCGCCATCGTGACAGAAGCCAGCTCTGTATACAAGCACCCAGGACCGGGGCGCAGCAGACCCAGGACCAGCCCTAACCATCCCACACTCATCATCCAGCACCAGAGGGAGGCGGGTCCCGGCTGATTTCAGATCAGTCGTCGTCGGCGGGGAATCGGCCACTCCCGCGACTCGCCGGCGCTCCTCAGATGTGGCGAGTTCCTCCGGAGCCAGATAGAGATACTGACAGCTTGATAATATATCGCCTTTCTCCCCGAGTATGAAGCGATCACATTGTGTCAACAGAGTCCCGGCGCATCGAAACCACACATCCACAGTTTGGCCGTTTCAGAAGCTGCCGGGTTTTTGAATGTTTCCATTGTGAGACCAGACAAATATGCGCCTCTCTATCTCGCTGGAAGCTGAAAAAAGTGGTTTCGGGGCTTCGGCGGAGAATTATTTAATATTGATTGACTGGAATGAGAACAGGATGTGTTTGTACCCTGTGATTACACAAATAACAGACGGCCTCGGGGCGAGTGATTCAGCTTTGAGTCTCCCCGCCCTGTGATGTGTGTTGCGCAACGTCGCGAGGGCCTGCGACAACAAACCGTGCTCGTCACTTTTTTGAAGACGGGAGCTCGGAGAAACGGCTGCGACGGTTCCGGCGTTCTCGGGGGGTAATCGCGAAAAACTATCTGGACAGTAAGCCGGCGGATTATTTGATAGATAATAATAAATATCGTCGTATGGAAACGCTGTTTTTTTTGCGGGATGATGCGAGAGAGAAATGCTAATTGGTGAGGGAACCCTTTTTTTTTTTGATCCTGGTGTTGTAATTACCACGCTGATGGCGAGGGGAATAGAGTTGACCTGTTGTGGCATCATGTGGGTCTTTACGTTGGTGTGTGTGTGTGTGTGTGTGTGTGTGTGTGAGAGAGAGAGCGCGTTGAGTGGCGGAGTCGAGAGAACCTGCATCCGGCCGTCGGCGAGAGACGGATCGTCTACGCCGCGGTGGGATTATTGATTTTAATTGATATGTATGGCGTGTTCATGCTGCCGCTCAGGAGGAACAAATCAATTTGACACCATTCTCTTGATATGAGCTTTTCTCTCTCTCTCTCTCTCTCTCTCTCTCCTTCTCTCTCTCTCTCTCTCTCTCTCTCTCTCTCTCCTTCTCTCTCTCTCTCTCTCTCTCTCTCATGGGTCCATTCATTGAGGGGCTGAAGGCGTCCTGCCAGTGCTAGGCCTGGGGCAGGGGCCTGGGTTTGACTGGACGGGGGTGGAGAGAGCATGTGGGGGGGTGGGGGGTTGGGGGGGGGGCGGGGCTAGTCTTTGAGCGGGCCTCGGTGTGGGCGGAGCCTCGTAGGGAAAGTCGGCGAGGGCAGGACGCATGAATAGGGGCGGCTGGGAAGTTGTGCTGGGAAGGTCCAGGATGCACCCCACTGTGCTTTTGTGTGCGCCCACATCCGTGTGTGTGTGTGTGTGTGTGTGGTGGCATATGTGGAGATCATGTGCTCATATTCACCAGTGGAATGTAAAAGGAGGGGTGGGGGGGGGGGGTTTCTCCTCCTCTCCTCTCCTCCTCCTCCTCCTCCTTTCCTTTCCTTTCCTTTCCTCTGTTGTTTTCTGTTCTCTCTGCAGCGTCGGTGTGTTTGTCTAAGCTCTGTGCAGGATTGAGGCGTCCAGATGAAACAAAACGAACCTCCTCGCTCGGTTGTTTTGAAAATGTCTCTTTATTGTGTTTGGTTCGGGGCAGATCCACCTCGTTTGACACCAGGCGGGGGTTAACGCCTCTCTCTCTCTCTCTCTCTCTCTCTCTCTCTCTCTCTCTCTCTCTCTCTCTCGCGTTCTGGGGGGTTCACTTCCAAGAAACGGCGGTGGTGGCGGCGGCCGGTGTCCCGACTCCAACTTCCTTTCATCAACAGGTCTTACGAGTCTCCAGACAACCTAGAATGAAAGATTTCAGCTCAACCTCGCCTCCCCCCCCCCCGCCTCTTCGACCTCCTCAGAAGTACAATAATCTTCTCTCCGTCGCGTAGCGGCGTGGAGCACCGGAGTGCCGCTGATTAAGCCGACAGAGAGACAAACGGGAGACAAAGTCGCCCCGGCCCACCAGTTTAGTTTCACATCCTGGACTGGAGCTGGGGCCGCGGCTTGCCAAGTGGAGGGCTTTTAAACTGGGCTAAACACTAATTGCTGCCCTATTTCTTTTATGTTGCTTCTTTCCCATCTGCGACGGCGCTTCCAGACCTCCGCAGCAGCCAGAGCCTCATTATAGCCGACAGTTAACAAAGGCTGGGAAACAGAAGCGGAGAATTCACTTAGGATAGCTATCTAACCGCCAACGAGGAGGCCTGCTCGGAAAATTGAATCAATGACAGGGAGGCGGGCTTGTGATTAAATCCTTCAGGGATATTAAGATATTAAGATTTTTTTGGGGAAATCTTAATTATTCATCTAAATTGTTGCTTCTCGCTTTTGATAATGGAATAAATGGATTGCGCAAAAAAAAAAAAAGAAAAAAAAAGGGGAGTAAAGTTCGTTGTTCTACTCGAGTTTAAACAGGTTTAAACAGGTTTTAACACTTTTAAGCGGAGAACTTGCTGGAAAGTCGCCCGTCCTCCGACTCGGACGTCCACCGAAATAGAAAGCACCGACTTGTTGAGTGAAACGAATCAACGGTTAATTGTGTTGTTTGTCTTTTTTTTTTCGGTTTCACACTTTTTTTCTGTAGGTGTTTTTTTGTGTGCGGAGAGAGAGAGAGAGAGGAGGAGGGGCGAGTGAGAAGGGGGTTGAGAGAAAGAGGAATGAGGGAAATGTTGAGGAGGTGAATAAGAGTGAAGGATAAAGCGAGAGGGAATGAGATTGGGGGGGCTAGAAATAGAGGGGGGAGGGGGGGTGAGATGGGGGGTAGAAATGGAGAGAAAAGGGGGGGAGGAGGGGGAGAAGTGGAGGAGGAGGAGGAGAGGGGTGGTCAGCCACAAAGCCTAGTGTTGCCATGGGAACCTGTTTATGCCTCACTGATGCATCTTGTAGATCCAATTAGAGGCTGATTGTGCCCTTGTTTTCATACACACACGCACATGTACCCATGCATGTGCATATGGACGCACGCACACGCACACACACACACACACACACACACATGCACACACACACACACACACATGCACAGAGGGGTTGCTGCTGAAAACCTGCAAACTGTTAGGAGAGGTTTGGACAAAGGACGTCCCGCGCTCTCTCTTATCACCCCTTGAATTACCTACCCACCCCCCCACCCTCACCCTCACCCTCAACACCCTCCCACCCCCCGAGCATCAGACAATGGCGTGGAAATAACGTCTCACCCACATCCAAGCCCCAGCGCCCCCCTGGTCTGTATCTGCATATTCTTTCATGATGACATATTCAGCGGTGGTGGGGGGGCGGGGGGGCGGGGTCGACCGTTTGGCAAATTTCATTTTGGATTGATCTCTTTTGTGAATGGAGTCATTTATTGGGTAATGCCTCTGTCCTGATAGAATGGTCATGAATGCTGAAAAGGCTTTAATCCAATCATGTTCATTTTCATGGGGGGGGGGCGGGATCTTGAGGAATAGGACTTTTTAAATGATCGTTTCATACAATACAATGGCTGGCTGGTTGCCAGTCTATAACATCAGAGGAGGATGGCCGGGCGACCATACTCTCCATTCTCTCTCTCTCCCCCCCACACACACACACACACACTCTTCTATCAGTCTCTCTCAGAAGGCATACCGGTCCTCCCTTCCCCGGGCCCGTCTGAAGAGTTATTTAGCGGTGAAATGATGTGTGTGATGATGAAATGAGGGGCCGTAGATAAGGTGAGATTACTCTCTCTCTCTCTCTCTCTCTCAGAGGGAGAGAGAGAGAGAGAGAGAGAGCCCCAGCCCCCTGACGTCTTGTTAAAACGTGAGGGATCAGGAAGAACAACAAATGCATCGCGCCCCGCTAAATCCTGCTTAAATCCGCTGGCATGGGCAGATCTAGCAGATAGCCCCGCTGCTGGGCTCGCTGTCTGCAACCACAATGCACACACACACACACACACACACACACACACACACACACACACACACATACATAAACACACCCGTGGTCAGTCCGGCTGTCTGGGTTAATGCTTGGCTAACTGGGACAGCAGAGCTGAACCATGTTGACATTTTAAGCCCCAAACAAGTCCGGAACAATGATTCAGCCCGTCTGCCCCCCCCACCCCCATCAGACCGCAACCTCAGCTCATTCTGCTGACCGACTGACACACACACACACATAAACATATGCACTAATGCTGAAACACACACACACACACACACACACACACACACACACACACACAGACACACACACACACTTACCCAATGATCCCCCCACACCCCCTCTCTCTCCACAAACACTTGTACTCCTCGAGCCTCCTCCTGTTCCCCACCTTTAGTGAGTAAAAAAAAGAAAAGAGCAAGAGCTGATCTGATTGAGTTGGCACCGGGGAGCGTCGGTGGAGAGGTACAGTAAGGCCAGATGGATTATCTTAATCTCCCCGGTAGATGATCAGGCCAGGGAGGACCTCTCCGCTGACCCCTCGTCCCCGGACAAGGGAGGTACTCCGCTGAGCGCAGGGTCTTATGTAGGACTTCAAAAAATATGAACCAAATCTTTTTTTCCCCGCGCATTCTTTGGATGTAATCTCGTCTGTGGCCATTTTGGAGCAGTTCTGTTGTGTTGGCCATTTTGTTTCCCTCCTAGAAAACTTTGTTAGGGATCCAAGCAAGAACAGAAACTTCACAAGACTAGTGTGAAGTCTGTCTGCTGTCAGTAAACATCATCAAGCCACTGACCAAAATAACTACACCTTGCCTGGAAGCCCATGCCAGACAAAGCTAACCCTCTAACTCCTGTAGAGCTCAACAGTGAGGTTGTGGAAGTGAAAATCCCATTCATATTCTGCATAGGGATTTTGATTATTAGCCATAATGTCGTAACCATCCAATGTAGCCTCACCACAAGCTAGTAGGTTGTGAAACGATAGTGTATGCTCCTGTAGAAGACACAAGTCTGTATGATATCAACCTTGTTTTGAGAAAAACATGGAGAAGTACTACACTACCCACAATCCTAAAGTGGAACAGCGACGTCTCTGATTGGTGGAGCTCGCTGTTACCATGGAAATGTTTACCGCACCCGCGAACGTCTTGTCAGCTAACGCTAACGTTAGCTACTAACGTAACCTAGCTAGCTGCTTATCCTATGCAGCTGGAACGAATCACTGTACCATGTCGATGACAACACTTTACACTATACTATATGAAACACTATATATACGCTCACAACACAACAACAATATCAACACTATACTATTGACAAATGTTACATTCAAGAAGAAGCGCGCTAAACTATCGTTAGTTTGGAAGTTGTTGGAAAAGTATCATTCCCAATGGATTATGGGATGAGTAGTTCCTTCACTTCATAAAATAATGATGTACACAGTCTTGTACTTTTGCCTTTTCTTCCGTTTTCCGATCTTTTTTTTGCTCAGAATCAAATGTTTTATGGTCACGATTCATCGTCTAGCTGGTTGTTTTGGTTCCAGCCTGAAAACTCTTGATAGAAGGATTTTCTGAAACGTCTATGTAGTAAATGAATGGGAAATTTACTTCTGGAACCAGAGACGGAAAAAAAGTGGGTGGTCACTGTTGCGCTATATTGCCTCCCTCCATATTGTATTTACCATTCTTCCTCTTCCTCAGTTTCCAGCCCGGGAAGGGCCTGGTGATCTACCCGGACATCGGGGACAAGCTGGACATCATCTGCCCCAAGGCGGACCCGGGCAGGGAGTACGAGTTCTACAAGCTGTACATGGTGACGCGGGACCAGGCGGAGAGCTGCAGCACGGTGCTGGACCCCAACGTCCTGGTCAACTGCAACAAGCCGGAGAAGGACATCAAGTTCACCATCAAGTTCCAGGAGTTCAGCCCCAACTACATGGGCCTGGAGTTCAAGAAGAACATCAACTACTACATCACGTGTAAGTTCATCATATATCATAGAGAAAACGATGTCAGGCCTTTGTTGATTTTGTGTTTTTTAACCTTTATTTAGCCGGGGAAGGTTGACTGAGCGGTCTGAGCAATGCCCTGCTTCACACTCAGTTACACACATGCACACCTGGGAGTTTCCAAATACCTCTAGTCTGTTAGTGATGGCCGCCGCCGCAGCAGCTCAACAGCAGTAATCAGTTGTAAAGCGCCTTGCTCAAGGGCACGGTGACAGTTGTTGATGTTGTCATTCACTTTCCCTGCCCAGATTTGACCCTGCTGGTCTGGGATTCAAACTCTGATGATCTTCCCTGACATAAAGTGTGTTTCTCTAAGCTTCTCTCCATGTTGAGATTTAGAAAGAAATGACATCTTCTTTTACAAAATGATT
Organism: Hoplostethus mediterraneus; assembly: GCA_034670385.1. Lineage (NCBI taxonomy): Eukaryota > Metazoa > Chordata > Actinopteri > Trachichthyiformes > Trachichthyidae > Hoplostethus > Hoplostethus mediterraneus. Next base: position 1,278,896 of record JAXDDW010000060.1, read on the forward strand.
GCCGGCATGAAAGTAAAGCTCAGTATGGATTACTGTGTTTTTTTTGCTTCCCCAGTTTTTCCCCAAAACGGACACATAGCTTTTCTTTCCCTGAATCCCCTTAGGTCAGTTCAATTTTGTCCAACGTTGAGACAATTAAAAAAGCTATTCCCTTTTGAAGGCAAAGTTGCATGGTAAATGAAACCTTGCATATGTTTATTCTTTGGACGGCTCAATCGATATTTGTGAACTCTCCCTCAAAGCCAGGACGCAGCGAAGCGTGGAGGTTGGGATGGCCTCCAGCGACAAGTCTGCATTATTGTTTTCGGTCACTGGCAGATCCACAAATTGTCTCTTGACTTCATCATAACCTTTATTAGTGGGCACACATCTTGACTAATACATATATTTACAGATCAAAGGGATGAGATATCAATTCTTCTTTAGGGTGAATTGCTGCTTTAACACAATAGAGCGCAACTTTTTTTATGGCCCTTTTTTTTTAAAGTAAATTTCCCATTAATTTACTCCATAGACGTTTCAGAAAATCCTTCTATAAAGAGTTTTAAGGAACCAAGACAACCAGCTAGACGATGAATCGTGACCATAAAACATTTGATTCTGAGCAAAAAAAAGATCGGAAAACGGAAGAAAAGGCAAAAGTACAAGACTGTGTACATCATTATTTTATGAAGTGAAGGAACTACTCATCCCATAATCCATTGGGAATGATACTTTTCCAACAACTTCCAAACTAACGATAGTTTAGCGCTTCTTCTTGAATGTAACATTTGTCAATAGTATAGTGTTGATATTGTTGTTGTGTTGTGAGCGTATATATAGTGTTTCATATAGTATAGTGTAAAGTGTTGTCATCAACATGGTACAGTGATTCGTTCCAGCTGCATAGGATAAGCAGCTAGCTAGGTTACGTTAGTAGCTAACGCTAACGTTAGCTGACAAGACGTTTGAGGTGCGGTAAACATTTCCATGGTAACAGCGAGCTCCACCAATCAGAGACGTCACTGTTACACATTAGGATTGTGGGTAGTGTAGTACTTCTCCATGTTTTTCTCAAAACAAGGTTGATATCATACGGACTTGTGTCTTCTACAGGAGCATACACTATCGTTTCACAACCTACTAGCTTGTGGTGAGGCTACATTGGATGGTTACGACATTCAAAATCCCTATGCAGAATAGCTTGAGCTCTATATGGCAGCTCCTGTATCTGTGCTGTGTAGCAATTCCTTACTTAACACTCCCTCTATAGCGTTGTTGGACTTTGAACTCGTAAGTAGTGCTAGTTGTAAATCCTTTACATGGAGGGGGGGGGGGGGGGGGTGCAAGACACAGCCCGATGGTGGATCATTATTGGGCTCATATACTGTATCGTTCTTGTGTCAGCAGTAATCGGATATCACATTTGTCTCAGCGTCATGTTAATGTTGTTGTCCTTGCAACAGGAAGAGCTTGTGTTATTGATGCTAGTGCAGCTCGTGCACGCACCGCGACACCCTTCGTCTATCATCTAGATAATGGACATGCACGCTCTGTGTGTTTGTAATGGACTGCATCTATACAGCGCTTTTATCCCAAGCGCTTTACAGTATATGCCTCTCATTCATCCACCGAGGGCAGTGAGCTACCAAGCAGGGTGCTGGCATGACCATCGGGAGGAATTTGGGGTTCAGTGTCTTGCCCAAGGACACTTGGACACGTGGACTGGAGGAGCCGGGGATCGAACCACCGATCTTCTGATTGGAGGACGACCCGCTCTACCTCCTGAGCCACAGCCGCCCTTGTTTGTGTTTTTATATAAAGAGAGAGAGAGAGAGATAAAAGCACCGCACCGAATTTTTCACCCAACTTTTTGCTGATTTTTCTCCGTCCCCCCAGTACCCGTACATACGTACAGTACAGTACAGTACACGGGGCCCGGGCCCCCCTAAGGCCAGTTATCCCCCCGGGCTGGAGATGCGAGTGCGTTATCCGGGGCCGGCCAGCAGAGGGTGTAAATCGCTTTTTGCTGAAAGACCCGCGGTTTATCGGCCTGATTAACGGTCAGACAGGGCAGACAAGCTCCAGACGGGAAGAAGATGCATGGGGAGTGGACGTCCTACTGAATTTTCCCAAGGGATCTTTCTCCCCCCCCCTCCCCCCCCTCCCCCCCAGTCTCCACCTGACTCTGCTGCTGTTTTCCTTTTTTCCCAATCACCCTCAAACACCCCTATACCCCCCCCACCCCCTCCTGGGGTAGAAAAGCAAAAAATGGGTGTGTGTGGTGGGGGTTTGGGGGGGTGTGTGTGGTGTGTGTGTGTGTGTGTGTGTTGCGGGGTGGGGGTGTGGTGTGGTGTGAGAGAGAGCGCTCGGTGTTCTCCCGTTTTTTCTGGGGGAAAACCGCGGGGATCCGTCCCCCCTGTCCCGTCCATCCCCCAGAGGCGAATTCGGGCCGGGGGGGCGGGGAGGCACCCGGGGGGTCATAATGATAACCCCAACCCAGCACCAGCCCCTTCATTCATAAAACCCCCCTCCCTCCTCCCCCCCCCCTCCCCCCCTCCCCTCCTAAACCCCCACCCCCCCCCCCCCCCGTGCACACTGAACAAACTGTTGTTTTTTCTGTTTTCTAAACACAGGAAAAAACGATTGCTTGTGAGGGGGGCCCGTCCCCTTGTGTTCAGGGGGGTTCGGGGCAGGAGAGAAGTGATTTGAGACAGGAGTGATTTTTTATGACGAGAGAAAAAAAAAAAAAAAAAGAAGGAAAACACACTATAATACACCAAATACACTGTTTTATGTCCCCCTTGGGACTAAAAACACCACTTTGGCTCCCCCTTTCCCAACCCCCCCCCCCAAACCCCCCACACCCCCATTCCCTTTTATTGAAATAATGCACCGGACTACCCGGGTGAATGTTCTGCTCCTTCTATATAAGGATTTCGGCCGGGCGGTAAACAAGCAGCCTGTTTTCATGCCCCCGGGCCTCCCTTGTTTTCCGTGTAGCCGGCGAGGTAAGCCGATCCCCCCGACACTGTCACCTCCATCTCGCGAACCCAGCGGACCCGACACACACGGACGACTACCCCGCCAAACACCGAGTATTCACCCCGGAAAATTGCCGCGGTAAAAATGAAATTTTGCCCGCCACACTTGACAACGAGTTGTGTTTTTTTTTTTTTACTTTTTTTTCTTTCGTTGACCTGCAGAATTTTCACAAAAGCTACGGGTTTGCCCAGCAGCATGGCAGCAAATTTGGAGTGCTTTGGCGCGAACCCCGTAGTTTAATTTTCCCCTACGACCCAGCTTCCGGTGCTGACCCGGGTCTTGAAAAACACTCCAAAAACATGGTGCATCAACACTTATTGCACACTGATTTTTGGACAGGTTTATGGTTCGATGCATGTTACATATTGTTAACGTTCAGGGTCTTTAGTGGGCTGGCGCTCCATCGCTGCTATTTTCTGCTCAATGCAACCCCCATCAACCCCCCCCCCCCCCCCCCCTCCTCCTCCCCAGATTTTGTACACGAACACTTATCAACATTACTGTACAAACCCTCCTTTGTTTCCCCTTTGGGGAGAGTTGAAGGTAAATCCCCGGTCCCGCTGCAGCGAATCGGAAGATCCTTCCCTGCCCAACATTCCCCCGGGAGTAAACCACCCATAGGGGCACGTGCAGCTCCCTGTCCCCCAACCCCCCCCCAACCCCCCAAAAAAGGGCATATTCATGTGCGCAAAACCTCACATAAACCTTTAAACACTGGGGCTAATAATGCAAATTAAGGTTTTGCATGTACACAAAAACGTAGTCGTTTTTATTTGTTACTATAAAAAATTTTTTCCATCACCTGTCCCAGCTGGATTAGTCGAGAAATGTTTCAAATTTCGTCTGATTTTGAGACGCAAAAACTCCCACCTGCTGTTTTTTTTCTTGCAATTAAACATTTTTTTTAAATTTTGAGGTACAACCAAGATTTAGACGTGTGATAATACAGACAACCCGATGCCGCCGAAGGAAAACAATCATGCTTTTTTTTCCCCGGGCTTTTATTTTTGAACAGAAAAAAAAGGCCTTAAGGGGGGAGGAGGAGGAGGGCCATCCCTCTCGCTGTTTCCTCCCGGTTTCCAACTCTCCTCCCCTTGTTCACCGGGGGCGAATCGCCTCTGATCTCCTCGGGTCTCAGATCCGGGGGGGGTTTTACCTTCTTAAACCCCTGTACAACTTCCTCAGGGTTTCTTTTTTTTCGGGCAGGTTTTGGCGGGAGGTAACGGGAACCCCAAACCACGCCAGGCTCGTCCTCGGTCGTCCTGCCGCTCGAGCCGTTGTCCCCCCTTTTCCCCCACAATCCTTTGCCTTGATCTCGCCATGTTTTTCCCCTCTCGGTGCTGGGGGAAAGCGAATTAAAGCGTTTTTTCTGAAAGGATTGCAACGCCGCGCTGCCCCCCATTTATCACCTCAAACTTTTAAAATTTCAACAAGAAGTTTTTTTGTTGCTGTTTTGGGAGGCTCCCTAAACACCTGTTACCAACAGTACCATAAGTACCAAGGCGTTGTTTATTGTTCAGACATTTACAGAATAAAAGTTTTAAAAACCCAATTTAAAAAAAGGGTTGAAAATATTAAAACGGGCTATTCCTTGAATTGAAGATTTTTTGCTCCAAAACCTGAATTCTGGGGGGAAAAAAAATATTTAAGCCATAATAAAAAACATATTTAAAAGGGAAAAAAGGGTTTTCTTCACCCCACCCTTTTTTAATTTTCCAAAACAGGAGGCCCATCTCCCCCAAGTGTTTACAAGTAGAAAAAACTGCTAAAATCCCGTGTAAACAATCTTTTCTAAGAGGATGTGTCCATTTTTCAAAAGGTGGATGCCGTTTGGGAATGAAACTTCCCCCGATGCTTTTCTAATCATGGGGGGATCGTTGCCCACTTACTGAGTAATTTGAGTCTTGATTTGCGATTAGCGGCTAACATAAGCCCACGGGTTTCATTCTCGGTCAGGGTTCGCTCCGTGGAGAGGCATGTCCCGGGATAAGGAGATTTAAACCCCCCCCACCCCCGTGATGAATAGGCCCCCTGTTTATTAGAGGCCAGGTAAATAGGCTTTCGCTTGCTTTGCAAATCAAACCGGGCCGCCTCCCTCTTTTCCTTTTTGGGTTTTCATTCGGGGAGGGGTTTGCGGCGAGCATTATTGTCGCGGTTATTGCCTTTCGTTTATTAAGTGGATTTGTTTGGAGGAGAGAGGGAGGGGGGGCCGGGGGGTGACACAGGACTTTTCCTTTTCGAGGGGGGCTGCTCACGTGGCTGTACAAGTGAATGGGAACCATTGGTTTTCGGCTGACCCCGTCGCCCCAGATGAAGCTGATAAATTCATGTATTCATCTCAATTAGCCTGCATGGGTCTCCGACGCAGACACTAACGCTCCTCGGCCTTCGCTTCTGCTTATCTCGGGGAAAATATTTTTTTTTCCCGCGTGCGGCGTCCTCTGCTCTCGCCCCTTTTCTCCCATCCCTTCTTTCCTCTCCTACCAGCTTCCGCCTGACGTGTTTTTTTTGCAACGCAGTTTTTGATGTGACTTGCTCTGTTGTTGGTGTTGTGGTGGTGTGTGGCGTTCAAAGTCGTCTTCGCTAACCGAAGCCTAGATCCTGCTCGAGCCGGACCGCGAGAGACCGCGGGGGCTAACCGGGGAAACAACAACACTGTTTATTTTTTTTTTCCCCCCCCCCCCCCTCCCTCCTCTTCCCTTCGGCACAAAACAAACTCGTTCCCCAGCCGAAGCTCTCCTCATAATGAATTCGTTGTTTTAAAGTCGCTTCCTGGGTTTGGGGTTTACTTTCCCCCCCCGTCTCGCGGTTTTACAAACTAAAAAAGCTCGGGTAAAAAAAAAAAAAGGAGAGGAGACAACTTAAGACCGCTGGGAAAATTCATGTTAGAGAAAAAATCCGTGGGATAGGAGGGGAGAATTAACGCGGAAAAATGAGCACTTTTCCCTGAGGAAAATTGCACTGGACAACGGTTATCGGGGTTATGAAGAAAAAAAAAAAATAAGCATAGGATGAAACAATGACACCCCATAATCTAAAACACTCTGGAAAAACATATTTCCCCGCCATTCTGAGATTCTGAGGTTGTTTCCCTCCCCCTTTCCAACAACACAATTCTCAATTTCTTTTTTCTCCGGGCCCAAAAACTAAATCCAATCAAAGCCCAGATGGAGTGCTCTCTCCTCTCTCCCCTCCTCTTTTCCCCCTCCCTCTCTCTCCCTTTCCCCCCCCCCCCCCAGAACATGGTTTCCTCCTTCCCAAAGGCACACACTCTGAAATGGCTTTTTTTTCCCGACAGCCTTTTTTAGGGCACCCTCAGCCGAGGCCTGCCCAAAAATCCGCCTCCTCCCCCCCCCCCCCCCCCCCCCCCCCCGAGCGGGGCCCGGGCTTGTTTACACAAACTCATCGAGAAAAATTTGGAACCAATTATAGAGGTTGTTAGTTTTAATGTCGTAGCCTCGCTTGGAAACCACTGCATCTTGGGCACTGCGATGAGGGTGGCTGAGAAAAGCTGACCGGGGGTGGGGGCGAAACATTTTTGCGGAAAAGTTTTTTTTTGGGGGGGGGGAAATGAAAAGGAGAGAGAGAGAAGAGAGAGAGAGAGATTCTTGATGGAATCACAAAAGCAAAAAAACATGAATCAAAGGGGGGGGATAGGGATTTTCTGTGGTCGTCCAACGCACAAAAAAAAACACCCAGTCTAAATACGCCTCGGCCCGCCGGGGCCAAGCCCGTTTTCTGTGAATTCAGCTCGGTGGCAAAAAAGTCCCTGTTCCCTTCCAAACGCACCACAGGCGCACAAACACAGCAAAGAAGCACACAAAACACAGGAGGCTCACACACACACACACACACACACACACACAAAGGCATAATGAAAGCACAAAGCCACATAGGCAAATGAAAAACTTATGTACTCACACACACACACACACACACACACACACACACACACACACACACACAGCAACAGAAGCGGTGGTGTTGTATATTCTTTTTTAATGCACGTTTGGAGAGAACGGTTCCTCGGCTGAGCACCGAGATAGTTTTCAGTCAGCAGTTCCGTGGGATGAATGTATCTGCTGTCAGAGTCTGTGTGAGTGTAGCATGATGGATGGATGGACGACGTACGGATGGATGGATGGACGGAAGAAAAGAAAGAAAGAAAGCGGGGGTGGAAAAAAGAAAGCCGTGTCTTGGCGTGTAAATAAATACCCCGTGCTATTGTAACCCGAGCCCCGTTAGCCCCGTCAGCCTTCTCAGAAAGATTTTGTAGATGCCGCAAAACAATTTCACTTCCCATTTCAAATACATTGATCCGATTTCCCTCTTGCGCAATCTTTTTTTTTTTTTCCTTCCCCTGGCAACTGCATCATTTTCTCTCTCCTCTCCTGCCTTGCTATTCCCTCTGTTTTCTCCTCTCCTTAGATCTTCCCCATCCCTCCCTCCCTCCCTCCCTCCATCGCTCCTGCACAGTGACAGATCCTTCAGGAAATTGTTTCGAGTCTCCAGACATTTTTTTTCTTTTTTGCGTTGTAGCTGTTTATTTGCGCTGGGGCCCCCGGGGTCCGCCGGAGAGCCCACGGTCTTTCCCTCTGTTCTCGGGCCGGCGAGGTTAAGCTCCCGTCTCATTTCACTCCCCTGCGCCAAAAGGCTGATCCTCCACCAGCGTGGCTTTACCGTGTAACTGATACAGGGACAAGGAGGGAGGATGTAAATCAGTGTGTGTGTGTGTGTGTGTTGGTGTGTGGTGTGTGTTTGTATATGTGCGTCAGCCGCTGGCTTTGTGTGTATTAGGATGTAATCAGCAGCGTTTCTCTCTGTGGTCGGCGCTGCTCTCTGATTGGGGTTTTGGCGAATAACAGGGGGAAAGGGAGGAGAAGGGTGAGGTTCCTTTTCCTGCTTCTTGTGTTGCAGCCCGGCCAGACATCAGCTACATCAGACCCTCTGTCTGTCTGTCTGTCTGTCTGTCTGTCCACTGTGTGGTGTGTGTTGTGTGTGTGTGTTAGCGTGACTTAGCTCCCTTGGTAGCTGCAGTCAGCTTTGTTCTGTTGCCTCCATGTTTAGAAGGTAGAGATTCCCTCAGGGGGGATGGGCACAGACACACACACATGCATTCACACACACACTGAACACACACACGAACACACACCTGTACACTACACACACACACACACACACACGCTCCTTTTGTTCCTCCTCTTGCAGAGTGTTTTTGGACAGCAGATGGGCTGACATCGAAAACAGGCTCGCTTGTCTCATCGTCTCCCCCTGCACTGTAACTGTCTCTCCTCTTTTTTGTCCATCTCCCCTCTTACGTCTTCTCTCTCCTCCTTTTCCCCATCCTGACTCATCTGGTAATTTCCTGTCTCTCTCACGCTTTGGCATCTTTTGGTCCCCGCAACCAAAATTGCCTTCTTACTTCCCTTTTTTATGGCCCCCCTTCTTCATTTTTAAATCGGGAAATTAAATTTTTCTTTTTTTGCCTTACCATAAACTTTTTACCTTTTTTTAAAGAAATTTTCCCTTTTTTTCCCCGACGTTTCAAAAATCCTTCTATAAAGATTTTAAAAAACAACCACGCTGAACTGCCCAAAAACAGACGCAAAAAAGTCAGAAACAAGAAAAAAAGTCGCTTGTGTACTCATTATTTTATGAAGTAAGGAACTACTCATCCCAAAAATCCATTGGAATGATACTTTTCCAAAACTTCCAAACAAACATAGTTTAGCGCTCTCTGAATGTAACATTGTCAATAGTATATGTTGATATGTTTTGTTTGTGACGTATATATATGTTTCATATATATAGTGTAAAGTGTTGTAAATCACATGGTACAGTATTCGTTCCAGCTGCATAGGAAAAAGCAGCTAGCTAGGTTACGTTAGTAGCTAACGCAACGTTAGCTGACAAGACCGTTGAGGGGGGGGGTAAACATTTCCAGGGTAACAGCGAGCTCCACCAAATCAGAGACGCCTGTTACACTTAGATTGTGGTTAGTGTAGTACTTCTTCCTGTTTTCTCAAAACAAGTGATACCCAAAACGGACTTGTGTCTCAAAACAGAGCATACACTACGTTTCACAACCTCTAGTTTGTGGTAGGCTAATTGGAGGGTTTACGACATTCAAAACCCTCAGAATAGCTTGAGCTCTATATGGCACTCCTGTAATCTGTGCTGTGTAGCAATTCCTTACTACCCCCCTCTATAGCGTTTTTGGACTTTGAACCCAAAATAGTGCTAGTTGTAAATCCTTTACATGGAGGGGGGGGGGGGGGGTGCAAGACACAGCCCGATGGTGGATCATTATTGGGCTCATATACTGTATCGTTCTTGTGTCAGCAGTAATCGGATATCACATTTGTCTCAGCGTCATGTTAATGTTGTTGTCCTTGCAACAGGAAGAGCTTGTGTTATTGATGCTAGTGCAGCTCGTGCACGCACCGCGACACCCTTCGTCTATCATCTAGATAATGGACATGCACGCTCTGTGTGTTTGTAATGGACTGCATCTATACAGCGCTTTTATCCCAAGCGCTTTACAGTATATGCCTCTCGTTCATCCACCGAGGGCAGTGAGCTACCAAGCAGGGTGCTGGCATGACCATCGGGAGGAATTTGGGGTTCAGTGTCTTGCCCAAGGACACTTGGACACGTGGACTGGAGGAGCCGGGATCGAACCACCGATCTTCTGATTGGAGGACGACCCGCTCTACCTCCTGAGCCACAGCCGCCCTTGTTTGTGTGTTTATATGAAAGAGAGAGAGAGAGAGATAGAAAGCACCTGCACCGAATGTGTCACCCATACTTTTTGCTGATTTTTCTCCAGTCCACTCCAGTCCAGTCCAGTACAGTACAGTACAGTACAGTACAGTACACGAGGCCCGGCCCCCCCTAAGGCCAGCTTATCCCCCCGGGCTGTGAGATGCGAGTGCGTTATCCTGGAGCCGGCCAGCAGAGCGGTGTAAATCTGCTCTTGCTGTAAAGACCCGCGGCTTATCTGGCCTGATTAACGGTCAGACACGGCAGACAACGCTCCAGACGGGAAGAAGATGCATGGGGAGTGGACGTCCTACTGAATCTTCCAAGGGATCTTTCTCCCCCCCCCCTCCCCCCCTCACCCCCCAGTCTCCACTCTGACTCTGCTGCTGTGTCTCTTTTTCCCAGATCACCCTCTATCATCCCTATACCCCCCCCACCCCCTCCATGGGGTAGAATAAGCAACAAATGGTGTGTGTGTGTGTGTGTGTGTGCGTGTGTGTGTGTGTGTGGTGTGTGTGTGTGTGTGTGTGTATGCGTGTGTGTGTGTGTGCGTGTGTGTGTGAGAGAGAGCGCTCGGTGTGTCTCCCGTGTTCTGGTGGCACCGCGGGGGATCCGGTGCACCCTGTCCCGTCCATCCCAGAGGTCGAGATTCAGGCCGACGGGGGTCAGGGAGGCACCGCGGGGGGTCAGTAATGATAACCCCAGACCCAGCACCAGCCCCTGTCATTCATCAACACCCTCCCTCCTCCCCCCTCCTCCCCCCCCTCCCCTCCTGAATCCACCCCCCCCCCCCCCGGTGCACGACTGAACAAACTGGTTGTATTTCATTGCTTTGTCTAAACACAGGATATGGAACGAGCTGCTTGTGAGGGAAAATGGCCGTGCTGTGTTCAGGGGGTTCGCGGCAGGAGAGAAGTGATTTGAGACAGGAGTGATTTTTTATGGAGCGAGAGAGAAAAAAAAAAAAAAAAGAGAGGATAAACACACATATAATACACACAAATACACTGTTTATATGTCCCCCGTGGGACTGAAACACCACAGTTGGCTCCCTCCATTCCCAATCCCCCCCCCACCCCCCCACACCCCCATTCTCCTCTTATTGAAATAATGCACCGTGACTACCCGGTGATATGTTCTGGCTCCGTTCTATATAAGGACTCGGCCGTGAGGCGGTAAACAGAGGCAGCCTGTCTTCATGCGCTCCGGCTCTCCCTTGATTTCCTGTGTAGCCGGCGAGGTAAGCCTGATCCCCCCCGACAGCTGTCACTCTCCATCTCGGCGAACCGTCAGCGGACGCCGACACACACGGACGACTACCCCGCCAGAACACCGAGTACTTCACCGCCGGAATATTGCCGCGGTGAAATGTATATTGCCCGCTCACACTTGACAGACGAGTTGTGTTTTTTTTTTTCGACGTTTTTTTTCTTTCTGTTGACCTGCAGAATATTCACTAAGCTACGGGTTCTGCCCAGCATGCATTGCAGCTATTTGGAGATGCTTTGGCAGCGTAACCCGTAGTTTAATCTTCCTACGACCCAGCTTCCGGTGCTGACCCGGTCTGTGAAAAAACACTGCCTAAGAATACATGGTGCATCTAACACATTATTGCAGCACTGATTTTTGTGACAGGATTATGGTTCGGATGCATGTTACATATTGTTAACGTTCATGGTCTTTAGCGTGGGCTGGCGTCTCCATCGCTGCTATTTTCTGCTCAATGCAACCCACACATCAACCCCCCCCCCCCCCCCCCCTCCTCCTCCGCCAGATTTTGTACATCGAACACTTATCTACATTACTGTACAAACCTCTCCTTGTTTGCCCTTGGGAGAGTTGGAAGGTCAAATCCCCGGTCCCGGCTGCAGCGAATCGGAAGATCCTTCCCTGCCCTACATTCACCGGGATGTAAACACACCAGCATATGTGCACGTGCATGCTCCCGTGCACGCGCGCACACACACACACACACACACACACACACACAGAGGCATATTCATGTGCGCACACACTCACATAAACACATATACACTCGGCTAATAATGCAAAGTAATGGTTTGCATGTAGCACAATAACAGTAGTCTGATTTATTTGTTACATATAACAATATTTTCCATCACCTGATCCCAGCTGGATTAGTCTGAGAAATGTTTCAACATTTCGTCTGATCATTGAGACGCAAAGAAACTCCCACCTGCTGTTTTTTACTTGCAATTAAAGCATTTTTTCAAATTCTTGAGGTACAACCAAGAGTTTAGACGTGTGATAATACAGACAACACGTGCAGATGCCGCGCGAAGGAAAACAATTCATGTCTTTTTCCTCGGGCTTTTATTTTATGAACAGAAAAATAGGCCTTGAAGGCGGAGGAGGAGGAGGTCCTTCCCTCTCGCTGTTCCTCGGTCCGGAGACTCTCCTCACGCTTGTTCAGCCGGCGGCGAATCGCCTCTGATCTCCTCGGGTCTCAGATCCGGGGGGGCTTGTACCTTCTTACCCGTGTACAACTTCCTCAGGGTTTCTTTTCTTCTCGGACAGGTTTTGGCGGCAGGTAACGGTAACCTCAGCCACGCCAGGCTCGTCCTCCGGGTCGTCCTGCCGCTCGAGCCGTTTGTCCTCCTCCTTCCTCCCACAGATCTCTCGCCTTGATCTCGGCCATGTTTCCATCTCGGTGCTGGAAAGCGTAATTAAAGCGTTTTGCTGAGAGGATGTGCAAGCGCTCTGTCTGCTGCCTCCCTCAGGTTGATCACACTCAAACATTTTAATTACAAGCAAGAGAGTTTTTTTGTTGCATGTTTTGCAGGCTCTCCTAAACACCTGTTACCAACAGTACGCATAATGTACCAAGGACGTTGTTTATTGTTCAGATCATTGACAGAATAATTGTTTACACAACTTATAATAATGGTTGTAAATATTAAAACGGTGCTATTCCTATTGAATTGAAGAGTTCTGCTCCAAAACTCTGTATATTCTGGTTGGGAAAGAAAAATATTCAAGCCATATATAAAAAGCTATATATAGGAAAAAGGTTTACTTCAGCTTCACCATTTTATATTTCCAAAACATGGAGGCTCCAGTCTCCACAAGTGTGATCAAGTATGAAAATCTGCTAAAATCCCGTGTAAACAATCATTTTCTAAGAGGATGTGTCACATTTTTCAAACGGGTGGATGCCGCTTTGGAATGAAACTTCCAGAGTGCTTTTTCTCAGATCGATGGTGGATCGTTGCCGACTTACTGAGTAACTTTGGAGTCATTGATGTTAGCGATTAGCGGCTAATCAGTAAGCCGCAGCGGATTTCATTCTCGGGTCAGGTTCGCTCCGGTGGAGAGGCATGTCCCGGGATAAGGAGATTTAACCCCCCCCACCCCCGTGAGTGAATATGGCCCAGTGTTTATTAGAGTGCCAGTGTAATATATGGCTTTCTGCTTGCTTTGCAAATCTATCCGGGCCTGCCTCCGCTACTTCTCCTTTGGATATTTCATTCGGAGAGGGTTAGCAGGCGCAGCATTATTGTCGCTGGTTATTGCCTTTCGTTTATTACAGTGGAGTTTGTTTGGAGGAGAGAGGGAGGCGGGGCCGGGGGGGTGACACGAGGACTTTTCCTTCTCGAGGGGAGGGGCTGCTCACGTGGCTGTACAAGTGAATGGTAACCATTGGTTACGGCTGACCCCGTCGCTCCCAGATGAAGCTGATATATTCATGTATTCATCTCAATTAGTCTGCTGCATGGATCTCCGAGCGCAGACACTCAACGCTCCTCGGCCTCGCTTCATGCTTATCTCGGTAGAATATTTTATCCCGGCGTGCGGCGTCCTCTGCTCTCGCCCTCTTTTCTCCCATCCCTTCTTTCCTCATCCTACACAGCAGTTCCGCTCTGACGTGTTTTTTTTGCAACGCAGTTTCGTATGTGACTGTGCTCTGTATGTGTGTGTGTGTGCGTGCGTGTGTGTGCGTTCTAAGTCGTCTTCGCTAACCGATAGCCTAGATCTCTGCTCGACGCGCAGACCGCGAGAGACCGCGGAGCTAACTCGGCGAAACAACAACACTGTTTATTTTTATTTTCTCCCCCTCCCTCCCTCCTCTTCCTCTTCGACACAACACAAACTCGTTCCCCAGCCGAAGCTCTCTCTCTATGAATGATATTCTGTTGTTTTAAAGTCGCTTCCTGGTTGGCGTTTACTTCCACCCGCCGTCTCTGCGGTTTCACAACACTAAAATAGCTGCGGGTAAAAAAAAAAAAAAGGAGAGGAGACAACTTAAGACCGCTGGAAAGATTCATGTTTAGAGAACAATCCGTGGTGATTAGGAGGGGAGAATGTAACGCGAGATGATGAGCATCATTGCCCGTGAGGAAAATTGCACTGGACAACGGTGTATCGGTGTATGAAGAAGAAAAAAAAAATAAGCATAGGATGAAACAATGACAGCCCATAATCTAAAACACTCTGGAAAAGCATATTTCCCCGTCCATCTGAGATGTCTGAGGTTGTTTGCCCTCCGCTTTGCCAACAACACATATTCTCAATTTCTTTCTTCTCCGGCCAAAAGCTGAACTCCAATCACAGCTCTCAGATGGAGTGCTCTCTCTCTCTCTCTCTCTCTCTCTCTCTCTCTCTCTCTCTCTCTCTCTCCCCCCCCCCCCCAGAACAGTGGTTTCTCTCTTCCAAGGCACACACTCTGAAATGGCTTTGTTTTCCGACAGCCTTTTCAGTGGCACCCTCAGCCGAGGCCTGCCAAGAAGTCCGCCTCCTCCCCCCCCCCCCCCCCCCCCCCCCCCGAGCTGGAGCCCGGGCTTGTTTACACAAACTCATCGGAGAAATATGGATCCGTAATTATAGAGGTTGTTAGTTTTAATGTCGTAGCCTCGCTGTGGAAACCACTGCATGCTTGGTCAGCTGCGATGAGGGGTGGCTGATGAAACGCTGACCGGGGATGGCGCGAAACATTTCTGCGGAAAAGTGTTTTTTTGGGGGGGGAAGTGAGAGAGAGAGAGAGAGAGAGAGAGAGAGAGAGAGAGATTCTTGATGGAATCAGCAAAGCAAACAAACATGAATCAGAAGGCGGTGATAGGGATTGCTGTGGTCGTCCAACGCACAAGAAAAAAACACCCAGTCTAAATACTGCCTCGGCCCGCCAGGACCAAGCCCGTTTCTGTGAATTCAGCTCGGTGGCAAAATGTCCCATGTTCCATTCCAGCGCGACCACAGGCGCACAAACACAGCAACAGAAGCACACAAACACACAGGAGGCTCACACACACACACACACACACACACACACACAAAGGCATAATGAAAGCACAAAGCCACATAGGCAAATGAAAACTTATGTACTCACACACACACACACACACACACACACACACACACACACACACACAGCAACAGAAGCGGTGGTGTTGTATATTCTTTTTTAATGCACGTTTGGAGAGAACGGTTCCTCGGCTGAGCACCGAGATAGTTTCAGTCAGCAGTTCCGTGGGAGTGAATGTATCTGCTGTCAGAGTCTGTGTGAGTGTAGCATGATGGATGGATGGACGGACGGATGGATGGATGGACGGAAGAAAGAAAGAAAGAAAGCGGGGGCTGGAAAAAAGAAAGCCGTGTCTTGGCGTGGTAAATAAATACCCCGTGCTATTGTAACCCGAGCCCCGTTAGCCCCGTCAGCCTTCTCAGAAAGATGTAGATGCCGCAAAACAATTTCACTTCCCATTTCAAATACATTGATCCGATTTCCCTCTTGCGCAATCTTTTTTTTTTTTCTCCTTCCCCTGCAACTGCATCATTTTCTCTCTCTCTCTCTGCCTTGCTATTCCCTCTGTTTTCTCCTCTCCTTAGATCTTCCCCATCCCTCCCTCCCTCCCTCCCTCCATCGCTCCTGCACAGTGACAGATCCTTCAGGAAATTGTTTCGAGTCTCCAGACATTTTTTTCTTTTTTGCGTTGTAGCTGTTTATTTGCGCTGGGGCCCCCGGGGTCCGCCGGAGCCCACGGTCTTTCCCTCTGTTCTCGGGCCGGCGAGGTTAAGCTCCCGTCTCTTTCACTCCCCTGCGCCAAAAGGCTGATCCTCCACCAGCGTGGCTTTACCGTGTAACTGATACCAGGGACAAGGAGGGAGGATGTAATCAGTGTGTGTGTGTGTGTGTGTGTGTGTGTGTGTGTGTTTGTATATGTGCGTCAGCCGCTGGCTTTGTGTGTATTAGGATGTAATCAGCAGCGTTTCTCTCTGTGGTCGGCGCTGCTCTCTGATTGGGGTTTTGGCGAATAACAGGGGGAAAGGGAGGAGAAGGGTGAGGTTCCTTTTCCTGCTTCTT
>JAXDDW010000060.1:1300000-1322500 GCA_034670385.1 Hoplostethus mediterraneus
TGGATTTTCTTTGCCGACGCTTGAGTGCCAAAACTGTGGAGGAGGATGTGCGGGCGAGACGGCAAGAGAGAGAGAGAGAGAGAGAGTGAGAGAGAGAGAGAGAGAGAGAGGTTGGAGGTTGATTACAGATTTCCATTTCTATTTCTGGGACAAAGGAACTGGAGGCTGATGGGCCGGGACGTCTATTTAGATCCATTTCATTCTGCCGTAATCAGGCTTTGGCCGTGCCCTAATACTCTGGATTAGAAAAGGTTCAAAGGGCAAACATCTCGATCCCGAGTATTATTCCAGTCTGCCAACCTCGCTCTGTGTGTGTGTGTGTGTGTGTGTGTGTGTGGGTGTGTGCATGCCAGGACCAGGGCTTCTGAGGCGGGTGGGTGGGGCGGGGGGGGGGGGGGGGGGGGCGTTATCTCTGGAATCAGGCCCATAAACCTAATCCAACCCTCTCAGTGCTCGTTCATGAGTGAAATATTTTGTGCAAATGGACTCTCTCGCTCTTCCCGAGTTTCTCCTCTATTCCGCTAATGTCAACAAAAACGAGATGGAGGTGTGGGGGGGGGGGAGATGGAGGTGTGGGGGGGGGGGGGGTGGAGGTGTGGAGAAAGACCTGTTCCTGTTGTGATGCTCTGTTTGACGCTCGTACCTGACATGCTCTTTATATCCCGCCCTCGAAAACACGGAGATGCATGCTGGGTGCTTTTTTTTTTCCCGGTGTGAGTGATCAGATGGTGTTTTGCACCTATTTGTTTATTTATTTATTTATTTTTTTGTAACGCCGACATTATTACTGGTGGTTTACCGCGACTACCTAGCGCCCGCTCTGCTCGTCTAAGTGGAAGTCTGAATGCGATGGAGGATGGGGGGGGGGGGGTGAGTGAGGGGGGAGGGGGGGGGGGGTGAGTGAGGGGGGAGGGGGGGGGGGGGTGAGAGGCAGCCAATGAATGTCACCTCTCATCCACTTTCTCATTAAACAACCTGCTCTCTGTCTGTCACATGGGCTGTGTCTATCCCCTCATTCGGTGCTTTCGGCAAATGGTGTGCACGCGCCGCACCTACACGGCTATATAGGCACACACGCACACACACACACACACACACACACACACACACACACACACACACACACACACACACACATACACAGAGTGCTTGCGCTGTATGAAAGCAAGCCCCCTGGGCTGGACAGGAATAATAAGCAGCAGATGATTCATGATGGAGATGGGGAATGTATTCAGCAGGACCACCTGAGTGACCTCATTTAGCAGACCTGAGAATAAATATAGACCACCTCTCCTCGCCGCGGCCCAGCCAGCACCGCATCGCTCGACACATCTCCCACTCTTACCCCCAAAGACATGCATGTCTTTGGGGGTAAGAGTGGAAGGCTTGTCCCCCCCCCCAAAGACATGAATGTCCTTGTGTAGCTTTGCGGGTGTATGTATATGTGTGTGTATATGTGTGTGTATATGTATGTGTGTGTGTGTGTGGAGTGTTTGCGGTACTGGTGTGTGTGTGTGTGTGGCAGTACTGGACCGGGAGCGTCTGCAGCAGGCCAGCTCTTCCCCCTGTAAGGCGTTCTCTTGGCCGATGCGTTTCTGCTGGAGATATTTCCCAACATCAACATTTGGCACCTGGTTCCTCTTATGACTTCAGCAGCTGTAGATCTTTTGTTCTCCCACCAGTCGCTCTGCGGCCAGCGGCTCCACACCCACAAAAGGCGGCTTTAAATCATGCAAAAAAACAGCTTTGGAGCTGACCGCTTTATTAAGAAAGCAACATTCCTTCATGCGATGACCCGTTCCTCCAGTATTCCAGACCATGATAGCAACGTTGAACTAGTTTGTTCCACTAAATCATTAGCGGTGGCGCGTCTTTGTTCTCCCGTCCTGCCCGTCGCTTTTATCCCCTCGTGTTTTCATCTCCGCCGAGACGCACAGGAAGGACCCGCTTCCCCAGTTTCCTCTTTCCCAAACACGACGGCGACCGGCGGCATTTTTTAATATCTGGAAATCCAGATTTGGATTAACGTCAGTATGCCCGGGATGAAGAGAGAGAGAGAGAGAGAGAGAGGGGGTTAGAGAGGGAGAGAAAAAAGAGGAGAGAGGGCTTTCAGATTAAAAGCACCGTTTCCGTGTCGCGCGGCGTCAGAAAGCTCGCAACCGTCTGTTTTTCGGCGTGAACTCTGACAGGACGGGTATGAACACGCCGGCGCCCGTCACGGGTCACGACGGTAAACACGCCGATACGTATCGCACGCCGCTCAACGCGATCCCCGCTCGCTCTCTCTTTTTTTTACCACGTCTTTTTAATGCACTCAACAGTTGTTATTGTAGTCGCTTTTACATCTTGAATAGCACTTAAAACTCGGCTTCACGCGGAGTACGAGGAAACGCGGTTACGATCGGACGCGGTTATAATCGGCTCGCGGATTTGCCGGCGGCTCGCGGTGAGCCGGCCTCCCCTGAAATATTTGACATTTCAAATGGGCTTTGAATACAAACAGCATATAAAGTGATCATCTCGCCATAAATCCCCTTCTCCCTTCCGCCCCGCTCACCTAAGACTGAAGCCTTGAAGGAGTAACTTATCATCACGCCACATCAGTGATGCCGGCGCCACGTTCAGTCAGCCGGAAGCAACGGTTAATTTAGACGACAGAAGTAAGTTAACAGTGAGAAGATTTGCTCTCCCCGAGTGGATATAAAATTCAGAGCATGACGCTCGCTCTTAGTCAGATTATTCAAGCGGCTTTGAGCTCCATCTTCAAAGAGCTCTTTTTTGTGTGTGTGTGTAACCTTGCCCTGGAAATTTTTAAAAAAAATTGAAAAAGAAGGGAAGCAATTGGCTGGAAAAAATGGCGGCGGCGAGCGTCTGGGCCGACTCGACGCTACGCCTACTCAACGCTACGCCTTCCCGTCTGGACGCCCGCTCACCGCCGCGTCTTTTCAAATGTTCTTTTAAACGAGACATGCTCCCCGCGTCGTCTCCATAAATCACAAGGCTTACTTAGCCCCGAGTGTTCATTCACATTAGCGTCTCGTGTAAACGTTGAGTCTTTTTTCTTCTTCTTCTCCTTCCTCCTCCTGCGAGTCGGCTCCTCCATCTGGCCCTGGTGGGTTTCTCCGTCCTGTTGGGTGAGCGGCGTGCCAGAGCGTTCCCCCGACACGATGCTACCGCAATTATCACAAATATTATCACAGATTAACACAAATCAACCCCCGAGCCAGGTTACCACAATATTGTGCTGCTCGGGCCGCGATTTGAAATACAGCGAGTTATTGTGATTTTTTTTGATAATGTAACGTTGGGAGATTATTGCTGATTTATTATTTAGTTTGTTTTCAGTTGAGTGAAGTACAAAGCTGGAATAATATCCCAGAGGGCAGGAACACGTCGGCGTTAATAACAGTTAAGAATGACACGCCGTGAATCAACTCGATGCATTTCAAAGCCTTTTCCCAAAAAAAAAAAAACTCTTTGACTCAACGTTTTTTTTGGGGAGAATACCGTTTGATAGAAAATGATCTTAATTTATCGCGTTGCCGTCGGCGCGTCGTGAGCGAAAGTCTCGTGATGTTATACTGCGTTGTCCTCCCCCAACCTCCCCCAACCTCCCCCCCCCCCCCCTCCTAGCAGACTCTCTTTGTGTCATCATTAGATAAGCACCCTCCTCTCCAAAGCTATCTCATCGTAATGAGGGTGCCATCTGAAGCAATCACCCAGGGAGATGGTCATTGAGTTAAGAGGGAGGGAGAGAGGGAGGGGCAGAGCCAGATAGCGCAAAAAACTAAAACCGAGGGAGGGAGGGAGGAAAAAAAAAGGAGAGACCGAGACGGATAATGGAAGGAAGAGAAACAAAAGCATGTCAGAGGAAGGGAGTGAGTTGAAACAGCAGACTAAGCGGAGATGGAGATCATTTGGGGAATTCCAAAATTAGAGCTGCCATCACACGCACCCACGCAAAACGCACGCCCACACACACACACACACACACACACACACACACACACACACACAGCTTTGTGCTTAGCCGCTCAACGTTAAGGTCAGAGTCACACTCTGTCTCCCGAGGTCATTATCATGGACCCTAAAATAGACGGCCAATTGTGTCAGTGTCTGAGGTGAATGTGACAGTGAATAAACAACCCTCGACGCTTCTTCCAGAACACACACACACACACATGAGCGCGCGTGCACAAAACACACGTGCAACATAAATGGAGATGCACACACACACACACGCGTGCACGCACAAACATTAAGGGAGGCATTTAGCTCTCAGCACTACCAGCAAGTAATGACACATGTGGCTCAGAGGGAGTAAGCTGCTCCAGGACTTGGCAGGCAGCTGGAACTCTCCCTGGCATGTCTCACTGCTCAAATATGCACACGCACACACACACACACACACACACACACACACACACACACACACACACACAGGTCTGGCCATGTTCTCCTCTGTACCTCGCCCGCCCCGGTCCTTTCCCCCCAGTATAGGCTCTAATGTTGTTCCATTCATTTGCCTTCACTTTTTTTTTACTGTGTTAATGAGAGACAGCGTTGAGTGGAGCTGGCCGCTTGATCGAGGGTGAGAGCGGCTAATCACTGGAACAGCTAATCAGTGCTTGTCGTAAATATCGATTAGTCTCTGTGCGTTGTGGACGTGCCCATTAACCGACGTGTCATCGTTTCTTTTCTTTACCTCCCCCCCTCCCTCCCCCCCCCC
This sequence comes from Hoplostethus mediterraneus, assembly GCA_034670385.1. Classification (NCBI taxonomy): domain Eukaryota; kingdom Metazoa; phylum Chordata; class Actinopteri; order Trachichthyiformes; family Trachichthyidae; genus Hoplostethus; species Hoplostethus mediterraneus. Next base: position 1,304,730 of record JAXDDW010000060.1, read on the forward strand.
TCCCCCCTCCTCCATCCTCCATCCTTCTTTATCTCCGCTCCACTTTTTTTTCTTCTTCTTCTTCTTCTCCCATCAGCCACCTCCAACGGCACGGTAGACGGCCTGGAGAACCGGGAGGGAGGCGTGTGCAAGAGCAGAGCCATGAAAGTCATCCTGAAAGTCGGACAAGGTAAGCAGCGCCGGGCCTCACCTCAGCATGTAGAACACAGAACCCCCCCCCCCGCTGCCTTAGAGCCATGTTTCACTTTGGTGTGACATTTTTTCATTTAGCTATGTATGTGTGTGTGTGTGTGTGTGTGTGTGTGTGTGTGTGCGCGCGCCTGGTGTGACTTTGGGGTGGCCGTCAACCTCCAACCAGGAAGTGGTCGCTGGAATTCTGTCTATACTGTAAAATGTAAAACCCACTGTAGTTGGTATATTTGTCTTAATTAACAGTTAATGGTGTCTATTCTTAGATTGTGCTTTTATTTTCCACTATTAATAATCATACAATTTTGTCATAATTGTAATTATTCCAATATTTCATTTAGAAATGATCACATTCAAAATAATATACTTTGTAATTTTACTTTGAAGGGTTTCTATCCAAAATGTGTTTTATCCAAAATGTGTTTTTGTTTTACTTTTGAATATTGAATTATCGCAAATTTATCAAATTGAGTTCAGGTGTCAAATGGCGGATATCTCATTTTGGAATCTCTTCACATTGACTGTGAAGAGAGTTTTTCCGGTTCTCAGGCAAACAAATTTAAGCAAATTTTGCGTTCAAGCGTAAGCGCCAGCGATTTTGCCTAACGTTACTGTCAACGCAACTGCAATGGGATCATTCATCAACGTTCCTGATAAGGGAAGGCCTGGGTGTCTGTGCCACACCCAGATACAGTACACACACCTGGGAGGGTAATATGGCAAAATATGTTCATACTTGGTGGAATCGATGGCGGTAGATGGTAACGCGACGGAAAATCAGACATTTTCTAACGCTACATCGAACATAGCTAGGTAGCGTGAAGATAGCTCGTCGACGTTAGCATCGTTTTGTGTACACGTGTCTGACGCCGGAAGAACACAAAAAACAGAACGATGCTCTACTAGGTCAGAGATGAGAAACAGAGATTCACTCAGCTCGGCCAAATAAAGTGTAGAAAACTAGATGGAACAAGAAACAGGAAAAGAAGTGTCTTTCACTTCCTGATTTCTTGAAGGCCTCCTAATGCAATTCAGCTCTCACGCACCTGATTCTCATAATCAGCGTATGAATATGTTTTGAAATGGCTTGATATTGCGGTGTTAGTGCAGGGTTTGGTGTAAGGCATCTAAAAATCATGGAAGTAAACAAACGCGCTTTGTTTAGATATCCTTGGACACAACATTTGGTTCGTATCATACACTTCGTTTTCAGACGCTGTTTTATCCGATATGTGGACATCCATATCCTGAATTTGACAGCGTACAGTACACAGATGTGTTACACTCTAAACATTCCCCCTTTCCTCACTGTGGTTGTTTTGACCGAAACAGACACTAACCACCATCTGAGAGGAACATCTGCCCGCCATGATGGTCTGATTCCTGCTTTAAAGCTGGATCTTACATGTCAGGGAAAAGAAAACAACAGAAAATCTGCTGAGAAATCTGCAGCGTTTGTGCGTGTGCGTATGCGTGTGTGTGCGCGTGTGTGTGTGTGTGTGTGTGTGTGCGTGCAGATGCAGTCTGTGTCTCAGATACTTGAGTGTTTGCCAGCGGGATGACACTATTGTATCCTGGCAATCGCTGGAAGAATAGAAGCTAACAAGCTGCTGATGCTAGCGACAGAAAAAAAAGTGTCTCTGAACAGACGCGCCATGCAGCTTTTTTTTTTTTTTTCCCTGCATGCAACGGCCCCCCGGTTTGCAACCACGCCACCAAATTTGAAAAAAAAAACGTGGTTATCGGCTTTACCACAAATAATAACAAACAAGCAAATCACCGAAGTCGCCCCTAATCAAAGCTGAATGCAACTGTCTGATAAATTCGAGGAAGTTTGGTCTTCTGTCTCTGGCCGTCGGCGGTTCCTCAACTTCTCCGGAGCGCTTCACTCATTTCCTGAAAGCAGCTGTCACTCACAATCAGCTGCCCTACAAACCTGCTTAGAAAAGATGCCAGCTGCTACTACTTTTTAAAGCTGTTTTTTTCCTGTTCGTGGATGTTTGGTGGATAATGTGTCCTGGCGTAGGAGTCGGCGATAATCGTGTTTATAATCGTAATCGCGATTTAATGATGTAATCGTGGCAAATTTTCAAAATCGTTCATTTCGATTGTTATTTAGGCGACAAGAACGAGGAACGTCTAGAAGCGCCAGTTAGCAAAGCAACCAGTGTGTGTGTGTGTGTGTGTGTGTGCGCATCAGATGTAACATCACTTTCCCGTGAATGAATGGGCCAAATACTTTCCCCAATACTGCGTTCATGAACTGTCCCCTTAAAAAATACTACGTGGTATTCAGTCACGTCCCTCCGCCCCGTCCAGTAACGCTGTGTTCAGACAGGTTTGGACCGTTGGTTTGTGAATGTGTCGGGCAGGAAGTCAGACACAGGAACGGCATAGAGCATCCGGTCAATTTCAAAATAAAACACATTTCAAAATAAAACAAAACAAATAAAATAATCGTTCATTAATCGTAATCGAGGTAAAAGTTTGAAATAATAACGATATTGATTTTTAGTCATATCGCCCACCTCTAGTCCGGCGTGTGTCGACTGTGTATTGGATTGTTTTTCTCTGAAAATGGCAGAAGAAGTTACCCTCAAAAATGTGTTGATTTTTAGTTTTTTACTTGATTAACTTCAGCCCTGCAGCCACACAAGTTCCAACAAACAAACAAATAACAAAAAAAGTTAAATTGGGCCTCAGCTTGATGTCGACCCCAGAGTGCTTATGCTTTTAGCCTCACTTCCTCAGCCTGTGCAGTTGCATGCCAACACATCCTCCCCCCCCCCCCCAGCCAGATCCTCCCCCCCCCGTACATCCACTCCCACTGCGTGTCTCATGCACGATCCATCCCAGCGCGCTCGTTCGTCTAAACGTTGCAGCGCTTCCCGGGGCGCCATCACGTCCCATCACGCCGTTCTCCGTGACGCGCGGGGATCCGGTTGTACTTTTTAAAACGCCTCGTGTTCTGTCTTCTGTCGTTACATGAACAGTTAAGTCGGAAAGAAAAAAGGAAGAGATATTGAGTGAAGGAGAAATGGCGGCGGGCGGGGGAGGGAGGGGGAGGCGGGGGAGGGAGGGGGAGGCGGGGGGGGGAGCACATGTTTTATACATCCCGAGCTGTTTGGGCGCTCTCATGTCTCCACCACATCATGTCACTGTGCTCATTAGAAATATGTTGACTCACCGCCTCACACGGATATCTCCCCCCCCCCCTCTCTCTCTCTTTCTTTCTCTATCGCTCACTCGCTCTCTCGCCACACATATCTCTCTCTCTCTCTCTCATTGTCTCTCTCGCTATCCCTCCTCCTCCTCCTCCTCCTCCTCCTCTCGCCCTCCTCCTTCCCTCCTTCTGGCGGCTTGGCAGTTCTGAGGTAGTTGCTGTCTGCATAGCTAAGGGAAATGTCAGCGGTACACGCAGGGGGAAAGGAAGAAAAAAAAAAAAAAAATGGGTCAGGACGTTCGAACGCCCGCACATGCTCAGTGGTGACACGGCGTGCACAGTGAGCCAATCAGATCGCCGCGTCCTCTCATGTCCTCCGCCACGCGTGGATGTTCCCACTTCTCACTCCTGTCTCTTCTCATCTATTATTGATGGTGCAACAACAAGCTCACGGTGAGGTTCACCATCACCGCCGCCGCCGCCGATGATGATGCTGCTGCTGCTGCTGCTGCTGCTGCAATCACTGTGGAGCTGCGGTGGTGGACTGGACACGAGGAGGAGGAGGAGGAGGAGGAGGAGGAGGGAGGAGGAGGAGGAGGAGGAGGGGGGGATCAAACGGTTAAACACGCGGTTATGTTCGGCTAAAGTAACAAAAAAACACAAAAAAAAGGTGGACTACCTGTGAGTTTAAGTCTCTCTCTCTCTCTCTCTCTCTCTCTCTCTCTCTCTCTCTCTCTCTCTCTCTCTCTCTCTCTCTCTCCTCCCTCCATTGTTTCTTTCCTCTCTTTGTCTCTCGTTTCTGTCTCCCCCACACCCCCGGTCGTCCCCCTGCACGAGTCTCCAGCCAAACCAAAGAGGAAATAGAAAATAGACTGGGAGGCTGTCAGGGCCTTTTAACTCACACACATGACACACACACACACACACACACACACACACACACACACGGGACACAAATGTAAATTGCCCCCCAACGCCCTTCTCTCTCTCTCTCTCTCTCTCTCTCTCTCTCACACACCCTTCCAGCGGGCCCTGAGGGGGGTGTCAGAGGCAGATAAGACCAGATAGAGCAGAGGCATCTTGATAGCGGGCGCGGAGTCGTCCGACTGGCTTTCGGTGATAGTTCAGAACGTCCACGCCCTCGTAAACAAAAAAAAACCCAAAACCAAACCCCGGGGGGCCCCGAGGACCCCGCGACTGTTTACCGCACAAAGACTTGAAAGTGCGCGTGGCCAAATCACAACAGACAGGCTGATAAACTGTCTGTTTCCTTTTGCGCGTGGTATTCCCCTCAGAGCTGACGCAACCTCCCCTCCTCCCCCCCTCCTCCCTTCTCTTCCCTCCTTCCTCCTCCCTCCTTCCTCCTCCTCTCTTTTCCCTGTCCACCGATTCTCTCCCCTTCAGAAGTGCGCTGCTTCATTCAGGCACAGTTAAAGCCAGAGCAATAAATAAGGCATATTATGGCCTTTTAACATGATGAATAATGTAAAACAATAAAAAGTTAATATATAACTACTTTACCCCCATTCTGCCAGGCCTAAGTGTATTGTAAGTGTATTTTAGGCGTGTGTGTGTGTGTGTGTGTGTCCTGTGCTCTCATGAATGTGTCATTGTTGGAAACGCCTGTCTGGAGTGTTTGCCGAAGGAGTCGCTGATGTAGATGTGAGCTCATTCTTTACGACAGGACAGGGATCCCGGCTTGTTTCTCAGACGTGGGCTAACTCGTCCTGCCTGTTCCTGCGCTTTCATCTGCGCGTCCCTCAACACTCCTCGACACGCGGGACTCCCGATAACCCTGCTCTCCGCATGAAAGATACATCAAACGATAGTGAAAAAATAATCCCGTCTCGATGCGGAGGAACGGGACGTTGTAATTCGATGCACGCGCCAGACCTTTTCACCGAGACTTGACTTTCTGTGTTGTGTTTTTTTTGTTTTGTTTTTTTTGGCGCCTCCGCAGACCCGAACGCTATCGAACCCGCGGTGCCGGAGACTCCAGAGGACAACGCCATACCGGAGTCCAGTCCCAGTCCGCCTAACCAGGATCGGCTTGGACCCGTGATCCCGGGAAACACCGGTAAGCAAAAACCCTCAACGTAGCCGTGCGGGGGGGTTGAGACCGCAACTCTCAAGATGATTTTAGAGAATACAGTTTGTAAAATACATATGTTTTATAAAATACAAAGATTTGAATTTTTTTTCCCTCTTATGAAATAATGAATGTCCACAGCCTCGAGGCTAATTATTAATTAAGTTTACAGAAAATAAAAATCACAGTTTTTGGTCTTCAAAACTGCACTTGCTCATCTTGCTCAGCTTGTTCAGGCCCTAGGCGGTCCTGCTTTTTTTTTTTTTTTGGTAGGGGGGGGGGGGGGGGGAAGCCAAACTCTGTGGAGAAGCTTTGTGAAATACAACATAATACAACAGAACCTGACAGAACATAAAATAAAACAAAACCCCACCAGAACAAATCCAGCTGAGAGTCCCTGCCCTTATTCATACCAACTCGGAGGCAAGACTCCTTTATAATCCATCTTTTTAAAACTCCATTAGAATTGCAGATGCATGAAGATTAAAGCAGCGGTAAGTGCAGTGATGATCCTCCTCCGGTGCTCGGGGTTTCCTGCCTCCACCAGCATCTCTCCCCTCCGCCAACTTTCTGACTCCCAGAACTCCTCATGCCTCCCAAACTTCTGCCGAGAACAGACTGTTCCTCCTGTCCTCCGGCGATAAGCCTCCCCTTACTTAATAATTGCTTATTTGACATTAGTTGGTCTATAAAAAGATTCTCCTAATGTCACTTGTCGCCCGGTGTGCCGGCTCTTTACCTGTCCACCTGCGTTAGATCAGTGATTATGTCAGGTGAGGAAGAGGAGAGCCACCGCCGTCTGAGGGCTGATATTTCAGGAATGAGGTTCCTGACAGGCACTCTGCACCAGCATGTACGAACCCCCCCCCCCCCACCACCCCCCCCCTCCTCTGATTTCACCGATAAGGTTTTGGACCGGCAGCTCTCTCTGATGTCATGACTCGTGATAAGGCAGCGTCCCTCCCAACAAACGGTTAAGTGCAGAGTGGTCAGCCGAGTGGGGAGACACAGTCATTAGTGGGGATGGCAGTCTCCAGAGGTATGAGGCTCGCTCTCTCGCTCTCTCTCTCTCTCTGTGTGTGTGTGTGTGTGGGTATTGGGGGGGGGGGGGGGGTCATGGACAGTAAAGGGGGGGGGGGGCTGCTGCACTTTGGCAGCAGCTGCATGCATACATGGAAAACAGATTTGGTTCTGCTCAGATTTCAGTCACTGGAGGAGCCAGTCATTCTCTCTCATCCAGTAACCCCCCCCCCCCCCCCCCACCACCACCACCACCCAACCCCCCTCCCAACCCCGTACCCCCGGACAAAAGGATAAAACAAAATCAGATGTTCAGATATGCCCTCCTCCCTCCTCCCTCCCTCCCTCCCTCCCCCTTCCTCCCCCCCTATATCTTTCTTGGCCTCCGCTGCGTCTCGATGTGGCTTCGCCTCGTTATACGACTTTTTCTTTCAGTCGTATCGGAGTCGGGGATCTCCGTCGGCGTTGAGTGACGAGTACAGATTTCATTAGGGGGGGGGGGGGGGGGGGGGGCGTTGTGATGGAGCTAATTAGATTAGATTACATCAATGGGAGCTGCCAGTCATGCAGCGCAAACAACAAACAGGGATGTGATCACAGTTGATTTAGACCCTGAACAGACGACCGGAGTGAATCACCGGGATCCTGTTACCCTTCCTCCTGACTGTTCAACAAGCCGTGGTCGCGCTAACTCTCTCTCTCCTCCTCCTCCTCCTCCTCTCTCTCTCTTTTCTCCCCCCCCTCCTCCCCCTCCTCTGCGTAGATCACATCAACCAGGACCCGTCCGGTTCCAGCGCCGACGGCATCCTGGGCTCCAAGGTGGCCGTGTTCTCCGCCATCGGCGCCGGCTGCATCATCTTCCTGCTGCTCATCCTCCTCCTCGTCATCCTCCTGATCAAGATGCGCAAGCGCTCCAGGAAAAACGTCCACTCGCAGCCCCGCCCCTCCGCGCTGTCGCTCAGCACGCTGTCCAACCCCAAGCTGCCCGGCGGCGGCGGCACGGCGGGCACCGAGCCCAGTGACATCATCATTCCGCTGCGGACAGAGAACAACTACTGCCCTCACTACGAGAAGGTGAGCGGGGACTACGGCCACCCCGTCTACATCGTCCAGGAGATGCCGCCGCAGAGCCCCGCCAACATCTACTACAAAGTCTGACACTCTCGACACGCCCGGTATCAGAGGAGAGAGAGGGGGAGAGAGAGAGAGAGAGAGAGAGAAAGGAGGAGCGCTTGATTTATGTTCCTGGGAGAACAGTTTTCCCTTGCATTTTGGGGACTTGGTGTTTCTTCAAGCCCGTGTGTTTTTTTTTTTTTTCTTCTTCTTTTTCTACCACCTGCTGCACAAATCTGGAGAGACTCATACTGACCAGTAACCAGCGGGGTTGTGAACTGACTGAGAGAGAGAGAGAGAGAGAGAGAGAGAGACACAGAGAGAGAGAGAGAGAGAGAGAGAGAGAGAGAGAGAGAGGCTTATTCTGTTTGATTGGGTTTTCTGACCCCTCCTCCCCCCTCCTCTCCCCTCACCTCCCACTCTCGGCGTGTCCTCGCTGTGGGGTTTGGGGTGAGGGGGGGGTGAGGGGGGGGGGTGGACTGAACCAACAGATGGAAGTCTAGTTTCCCCTGCCCCCCCCCCCCCCCCCATCACCCCCCCCCCACCCCCCCCCCCCCCCCCCCATAACGGGCAGGATATAGCTTAGTTTAGTTCCCTAAAGTACAGTCTGTGTTACACCCAATTAAACACATCATCCCAGCACACTAGCCAGGAACAGGCAAGACACAGGCCCTGAACGCCACTTCAGCCTGGTGTGTGTGTGTGTGTGTGTGTGTGTGTGTGTGTGATGTATGAGTGTGTGTGTGTGTTAGTCAGGGCTCCGTGCTGGGCCAGGTAACTCCAGATAGCTCAGGTATCAGACACAAGTGTGTGAGACGTACCGTGTGTGTGTGTGTGTGTGTGTGTGTGTGTGTGTGTGTCCCGCCTCTCCCTCTCCTCCCGTTCGCACCTCTGATGTTTGCCTTACTTACTCAACTATTTTTGATGGAGGATTTCCTCGAACCCTGATTCAGTTCACAAAGCAGTTGTATTTTGTTAGACTTTCCTACCAAGTGCACAATGTATAGAGATGAAGTAGTTTCACCGTGACGACTCACCATCTTCTCACCACCCATGTTACCATCGCGCTCATGTCGCCTCGTAGAGTATCCTGGACTGTTGATGTCGAGGTGTGTGTGTGTGTACGTGTGTGTGTGTGTGTGTGTGTGTGTGTGTGTGTGTGTGTGTGTGTGTGTTTCTGGGAACACTCCCTCTTCCACTGGTCTGATACGAGCTTTTACCATTACCCAGGTATTTATGACTGCCTACCAGTGTGTGTTTGAGGGTTTGTCCTCAGTATGTATGTCTGGGAGTGTGTTCGTGCGTGTGTGTGTGTGTGTGTGTGTGTGTGTGTGTTCAGGCGTGTTCAGGCCGGTCCTATACCTGGGCAGACTTTAATGGCTTCGGGGAAGAACACTGAGTTACTGTGTTGTAAGCTTCCACAACAAGACGGACAGACTGACACGCTGACAGACAGACTCCCCTTAACAAACCTCCTCAGTTCTCCCCGTTGGCACCGACTGAACGTTTTTTGTTTTTTTTTCCTTCTTGATTGTGTCTGATGAGCTTCCAGGAGATGGTTTTAAGACAGCAGGCGTGTTGAGATGTGTTTGTTCTAGCTACAGCGCCAGCATCAAAACACTCAACACACACACAAGCGCCTGGGCTGGGTGGGCGTGGGGCGGATCGTCTGCTCTGATTGGACGGCCTACATAGGTAGGATGCCCCATATAAGTTGGAGATGCTCCGCCGCGGCTCAACGTCGAGCTACAGTATTGTCAGATGCCAGTTGGCCGCCATCTGTAGATGACTCAGTGGAGTGCGCAGTCGGTGGCCGGTGCCAGCATGTGACTAATCTAGGTGCCATCTCCTTGCCCACACTCACCAGCCGGGGAGGAGAGCGCCATGGAGAAAATGTTCCTGTGACTTGGCTCTAACCTGAGAGGGAAGATGGGGGGAGGAAGAGGAGGAGGAGTGGGGGAGGTGGAATGGAAGTAGTTTAGCATTCATTTTTCCATCCTCTCACCAGTTGTGCTGTGAATAAAAATGCTGTGCAGAATATTCCACAGTCAAGGTGTTCAGCCACCGAGGACACTGCAGCTCAGCTATCACACAGCCCAGGGCGGAGGCATCCAGGCAGGGTTTATCGCGGCTGTGGATGTGTGCACGTGCACGTTGAAACCCGCATCCGTGTGGTGGGGGGGCGGGGTGCTCGATCGTGCAGGATGTAGTATGCGCCGCCGCTTGTGCACATTTGCGCTTATATATATGTGCAATTTTCTGCGTGAGCGCCTCTGCGGTTCAGCGACTGAGCGGACTTGTTTTAAGGACTGAAAGTGAAGGTGCACCCGGGGAGTGTGGCTGCCAAAATACCAAGCGGCACAGTTCCAGTTAATGATGTGTGAGAAGAGAGAGGGGGTGGTGGGTGGTGGGTGGGGTGGGGGGGGGGGATAAGGACAGCTATTCCCCTGCATGCAAGCTGACATTGACACACACACACACACACACACACACCCACACACACACTCTGAGACTGACGGGTCCAGGTTTATCTCCAGCTAAACGGTCAGACTGCCTGGTTAATGTTTATTCACCTACATCATCCGCTGCCACATACGATCACCATCCACACACACACACACACACACACACACACACACACACACACACACACACACACACGCTGCTGAGTTAGGGAGGCAGGTTTTCACTCAAAAGACTTTAAGGAAAGACTGGTCGTGCGCGTCGTTTAAACCTGAGGGTTAACAGTCGAAGCGGCCCGCTCGTGCTTTCGCGGTCCTTGTGTTTTTAACTCGCCACGCACAACCTCAACGCCCTCAACGCCCTCAACGCCCTCAACGCCCCTCCTGTGAGACACATCGGAGATCACGTGTTTTTTTTTTTCCGTGTCGGATCGTCTACACCAGCCAAGGGAGTCGTTACCAATCACCACCAACATCAACATGTCTCATCTTCATTCATTCTAGTGACCACTTAATGTTATTTGAAATTTGGCGGGAAAAAAAAGAAACAGATTAAAGCAAGATTAATAGAGAAATGTAAATATATGGATAGAGCCAAATTTTAAGATGTAATTTCACCTGAACACTGCTCTTAAGGAAAAATTTAAGATTAGATTTTTGTAATGGAGGTTGTTTGTAAATAGCTGTCTTTTTAAAAGTGTGTTTTGTATGAATCCTTGCATTTTTTTTTTTTTCTCTGTTTGCAATATGTTTTTATTTCCTTTTTTTTTTTTTTGTTTCTTTTAGAGTCAACATGAATATTGGACACACATGAGCTGTCTTTTTTTTTTTTTTTTGCAGCGTCCAGTATTGTAAGACGTCTTTGTTACCACCATGTGTTTAAAAAAAAAAAAAATGGTTTCAGAGTTTTTCCATCAGCCGTTCCATCAACAGGATTTTAGAGATGCTCGGAAACCGTTTGGGGAGTGACGCTTTTGCCATCGGGAGCGCCGAGCACATGGCTTTGAAATGGATAGGCCATTGAAACTATGAATGGTATAAGGCCCGCCCCCCCCCCCACCTTTCCCTGTTGGAGACAGCACTTAACTCTGCGTATGAAGACGGTGTTATCCCACTGCCTCCGAGTTACCTACACCCTCCACTCCATTATAAGATGTAACAAAAGCATTCGGTCCAGAAAGATTAATCTCTTTTCAGTTTTAATAAGTCTATCGGGCCGTACAGCGAGATAGAGAGCGAGGGGGGGGGGAGAAAAGAGAGCGCGCATGAGAGTGTGACCGTGTATCGCTCACCAATAAATCATCCGGTTTACACCACTCATTATCTCCCAGGCGGTCCTTTTGTTTTAGAGTTGCTCTCTCCTTCACTTTCTCTCCCTCCCTCCCTCACCCCCTCCCTCCCTCCCCCTCCTTTCTCTCCTTTGTCATCCCTCCTTTCTTAATTTAGCACAAGGATGTTGGTCGCTCACGTCGCGAGCATCGCCGTTGTAGGTTGATTTCTGCTATTGTTCAAAAGCCACAGTATTATTTACAATGTGCATGTGTAAGCGAAAACCTGTTGAATTTGTTTCCCTGTTTGAATCATAACTGTCAAGTTTTTTCTGTTATTTTATTTTATTTTATTTTTTTTGCCATTCACTTTTTCGCCGCTTCTCAGCGTAACCTATTGGCACCAGCTACAATGGAAATAACGTTCCACCAGTTTGGAAACTACCGCATATTGATAAATAAAATTTTTCCCATGGAACTTGTTCTTGAGAGATTCTCTTTTTTTTCTTCTTTTTTTTTTTTAACCCCTTTGGAAATGTCTGTTAAACGTTTTACCAAAAGGAAACACTTTTGTCCTCTGAACCTGTTTTCCACTGTACATGTTCTCATCTCAGTGGCCACCTTGGCTCACGGTGGCGGCATAAACCAAGTGCCCTCACCATCAACACCCCCCCCCCCCCCACCACCCCAAAACCCTCACCTCAGGGGTCAGTGCTGCACAGATGGGTCTGTTCTGATACATTAGTCAGATTGAAATCACAAGCAGGCTTCATAAATTCATATTCGGGGAGTATGGACACGCCTTTTTGCATAGTAACTAATATCCATATCAACCCTCTCTGCCCTGGTGTCCTCCAAAATTACATTTCTTCATACATGATTAAATCTGATTGGTTGCACTCGGCATTTCCATTGCGTTTGTCTGAAATTACAGTCTTGCGTTTATCCGACGGAGGAATAAACTCCAAGGCGCTCCCGTGAAAGTAGAGATGGCATGAAATGTTATTAAAGTGATTGGGCATTTTCACTGACAAACACATCAGCGGTCTGCGCATCGGCTTTCGCGTGGCTGATGATGTCAGCTGAGACGGAGGCGTAGAGGCGGCGAGGGTGAAGGTGAACTGAAAAGAGTGATGACGAGAGAGAGAGAGAGAGAGAGGAAACGTCGGGGCAACGAGAGAGACAGAATGTGCTCTCTCTCTCTCCACACACACACACACTCTTTCTTTGGCCGCCCCAGGGCAGATACGTTCATCTGTTTCCTGGCTCGGTCCCGAGACGCCCCCATAGATCCCCGTTACTGTGGGTTTATTAAAACCTTCCCCCACTGAGCTACTGTGTGTGTGTGTGTGTGTGTGTGTGTATATATATGTGTGCATTTGCCATCGGAATCTTCGCAACATCACAAAATAAGGAAATATGACTTGTATAACCTGCACCGCAGCGTTCTTCATCTGGGTGACGGAAATCACAGATCATTATCACATCAAATATTAGCTTCTTATTGTCTTTCGGTAGTCCAATGAATTCAATGAATGAGTAATTCAAGAGGTACAGGGCATTTTTAAAGTACTGCTGCCTCTTTAAGAGCCTCTTTACCAGCATATACAGTTCTGGACAAGGTTATTGGCACCCTTGCATTTTATGGAGCTAATGTACAAAAAACTTTCAGTCTTCACACAGTCATCTATCGATTTACAACAGCAAATGATCAAAGAATAATAATCTTTTTTTTTAAAAAGTGGCCATGGCCATGATTTAAATATTTGCTTTTGGAGGAAATAGATTCACTTTCTCAGTTCTCATTTTCAACTCCCCTGTGACAGGTTGCAGGTGTCTACATGCTAGAAAGGAACTGATAAGTGATTAAAAAAAAGTCTGTGAAAATGGTGAAGAGAAAAGAGCTGTCTGAGGATGTCTGAAAAACTATCACCACCAAACTTTTCACAAGGCTATAAGGACATCTCTAGAGACCTTGCTGTTCCTGTTTCCACAGTTTGCAATGTTATTAAGAAGTTTGCAGCTCATATAATTGTTAAGAATCTCCCAGGATGTGGTGGTAAGAGGAGAATTGATCTCAGATGTCGTCAAAGGTGAAAAAACACCTCACATGAGCATCCAAAGATCTCAAGGCTGACCTGAGGACGTCTGGGGTAATGGTTTCAGCCGGTACCGTACACCAGACACCGAAGTAAGAAGGGCTTTACGGTCGGAGGCCACAGACTCCACTGCTGAAAGAGGAACACAAGAAGACCTGATTGATCTTTGCCAAGAGACACCTGGACAAACCTAAATCCTTCTGGGAACATTTTCCAGGGACCAAATTAGAGCTCTTGGCAATGCAGATCAGCACTTTGTTTACAGACAACAAAATTAAGCTTTTAAAGATAAGAGGTTCCATGATGCTGTGGGGCTGCTTTGCTGCCTCGGGTACTGTGTCTTCAACAGATTAAGGGCATCATGAAAACAGAAGATTACCAAGGCCTTTTGGAGCCAAATGTGCTACCCAGTGTCAGAAAACTGGGTGTCAATCAAAGGTCATGGGTCCCCCAACAGAACAACGATCCAAAACACACATCAAAAAGCACCCGGGAAAGGTCCTAGAGGAAACACTGGACTGGAGTGGCCAGCGATGAGTCCTGATCTCAATCCCATTAAGAACCAATGGTGAGACCTGAAATGTGCAGTCGGTCAAAGGAATACATCACACATTGAAGAACTGGAGGGTTGTAATTGAAGAGTGGGAGAAACTGGCAGCAGGAAGGTGCAGGAAGCTTATTGATGGTTACAAGAAACATTTGGAAGCAGCCATCATTGCCAAAGCCTGTGCAGCTAGAAATGGTTGCCAATAATCTTGACCATCGCCACTTTTCAATTTTGTTCAAACTGCAGCTTAATGCAGTTTTAAATTGTATTGAAACTATCAGTGGGATTCACAGTCTACGCACGCAAATACTAACATACTGACGTAAATAGGCTGAAATAATGAATGCGATGAAGAGAGATAGATGGACAACAGATGGGATAAAACCTCAATGACACCGACAGTTCTGGCCCAGATTATTGCCCTTTGCATTTTATGTAAGATAATGTACAATATCTTCAGAATATCTGAAATAACTGGAAATTGACTCTCAGTCTTCACACATTCATCTGTTTTACTTAACAGTACATGATCAAACACTAAGAATACTAATATTCTTTTAAAAAGTGGCGATGGTCAAGATTATTGGCAACCATTTCTAGCTGCACAGGCTTTGGCAATGATGGCTGCTTCCAAATGTTTCTTGTAACCATCAATAAGCTTCCTGCACCTTCCTGCTGCCAGTTTCTCCCACTCTTCAATTACAACCCTCCAGTTCTTCAGTGTTTAATGGATTCCTTTGACCGACTGCACATTTCAGGTCTCACCATTGGTTCTTAATGGGATTGAGATCAGGACTCATCGCTGGCCACTCCAGAGGAGTCCAATGTTTCCACTCGGACCTTTCCCGGGTGCTTTTTGATGTATGTTCTGGATCATTGTCCTGCTGGGGGACCCATGAGCTTTGATTGACACCCAGTTTTCTGACACCCGGTAGCACATTTCTCTCCAAAGTGCCTTGGTAACCCTAACCCTAACACCTTGATGTACGCATGTGTATTCCCTTATCGTAAAAACTTTCATTGCTGGCGTTGTACCTCATGTTGGCTCACACGTCTTTGCAGATGAAACTCTTCACATGGTAAAGCGCCGGGCTGCCAGCAGGGTCAGGCGGGTCGGCATTTAAACGCATTTTCACCCATGTCCATGTTGTATGAGGATGGGGTCTTTAAAGGGAAATTCATTTGAGTTTATATTGGTGGTGAGCTACCATGCAAGGTGCTGGCCTGACCCTACTTTGCCCCTGCTGTACATCACTGCCTACAGGGCAAATCCATTTCAGTTCAGAGTTTCTCATGAGGAAGTGAATGGAAAAATAAAGTTGTCAGTGGTAGATAGCTAGTCATTGGAGACGAGGGAGAAAAAAAACAACACAGATAAGATCCTTCAACGGTGTAAGTTGGCACCGTATCTCAGTTTTCCCCCTCACGTTATTTCACACGTTGCGCTCCCACACAAAATCTGCTGCATGTGCAGAGAAGCTACCCTTGATCCGTTGAAGAAAAGCAAGTTCAAACTCTGCAGCTCCTCAGCTGCGACGGCGCATTCCAAAGACGAGACGCTCGTCAATAGCTCTTAAGCGATTAAGCGCGCTATCTCCTAATGTTTTTCATATAGATCGTGAGGAGAGGCTCGTAATTCACACCGGAATCAATACGACATGCCGTGGGACATGTTCTTTCTCATGTAATGTACGAATACATTTTTAATGAGTTAATGCATCACTCCGCATTCATTAATAATGCACGCGCACTAATGCCTTTCATCAAATGTTGCTCATCAAATATCAAGCAGAATTTGGCCAATCGCAGCTTCGGAGGAAACCCGAAACGACATGAAGAGAAGGAAGTAGAAAAAAAACCAAAACCTTGAAAGGAGAGTTCATTAGTCAAACAGTAACATAAGGATTGTTCATGAAAGGACTAATTGATGTGATTGAAACTCCAATCAATGGAGAGGAAACCATATCTAAACAACGTTCCTCTTTAATCCCTTGGAGGGGGCAGGAAATGGAAATTCCATCTAAACATCTTGGTTCTCTTGGGTTATGGTACGCTTCATCTTTATGTTTCCTTACACACACACACACAAACACACACACACACACACACACACTCAGATACACACAGCCACACGTCAGCCACATATTGATGGCATTATTATGACCAGAACATGCCTGATCAGGTCTGTGCTTTGGCAGGAATCCAGGTCTGACTGGGACTCATCAATCATAGAGAGGAGTGAGAGAATCTAGGAAACACACACACACACACACACACACACACACACACACACACACACACACACACACACACACACACACACACAAGCGCGCACTCATGGGAGAAATCGCTGGAGCTGCTGGCTGCTGGGTCGCAGGTGTGGAGACCGAGTAAGAAAGCAGGAATAATTCCCTCTCTTCCTCTGCTCCCCTTTAAAGAGAAACAGCTCCCTCTCTCCCTCCCTCCCACGTCTTTGAAAACGTTTCCATTTCCATCCACATTTCCTTCACCCAATTTAAAAACCCACACTTCACCCCCTCAGCGTCACCAATCCTCTCTCTCTCTCTCTCTCTCTCTCTCCCCTTCTCTCAATTAGGCCATGCCTGGAATCTCAGGCATTATCTCTGCTGGCCATTTATATAACATGACTCCAAAATGCATTTGCACAGTTTTCCAATTACAGTATTGTCTCTTGAAGCTTCGGTCCCTTCTGCCGCTCTCATTTTCCCCCTTTCGCTCACACTGCTCTTGATGTTTAACGCTACAGAAGAGTAACCCCCCCCCCGCATATACACTCATTCATCTGTGCTTTAGAGTAATGGCAATTATTTCTCCTTTCTGCATTGTTGTTATTCAAAGGTGTTTTCTGCATTTTTGGGGGGTAAAAACTACATCAAGGTAGGGTATGTGCCAGGGCCGCGACAGACAGAGATCCGAGACGAGGGACTGCGTCTCAGTTGACTGGGTGTGTCTGGTGAAGACGAGCTAAAATACTCCACTGCATCTGTAAGGTGGTAAATTAGGACGGTCTGCAGCGCTCTAAAAAAAGCTTTCAAAGGTTTCAAATTCAATTAAATGTACCCTTAAATACTTATCACTAGTCCTGCTAACTTTTATGCTTTTGTTATTGTCCTAAATTGAATTGTTAGATGCAGTAAAAGTGGTGTAGGAGGAGGAGGAGGAGCAGTAATAGTAGTAATAGTAGTAGTAGTAGTAACAGCAGTCCCAGTATGTAGCCTTTAATTATTATATAATTCTTATTAAATACAGTTTCTGAAGTCTTAGCTGAGCAATTAACACACACACCAAAAAAAGTTCTCTATTTTCTTAGCGAGAAACCAACCGAGACACAAAGACAATTAGCGGTGCGGGATTATCACTCTTCCTGTTGTCGTTTTGTTATTGTCCTGAATTTAATTGTAACATACATTAAAAAGATATTAAACTGAACTTGCTGAAACCTGCAGACATGTTAGGAAATCTAAACTATTATTATTACTAGTAGCAGTAGTAATATCAGTAGTAGGTAGTCATAGTATTATCTTAAAAGCTAAAAGCATCAGTGTTAATCTGCTAGCTACTATCGTGCGCTGGGCCTTAGCGCTGCGTGGTATCCCTGAGCGGACAATGGCCGTTGTGATTACACAGAGCTGTACTTCCGGCCTCTCCCGGGTGGTCACTCAGCGCTGACTGGCCTATTGTATCGGTTCCTGGAAACCCGAGCTAATGCGAGCGTTGCTGACCACTCATCTGCAAAACTAGCTGACCTAAATACCGGGCAACATCTGCGGGGGCTGGGATGTAGTGGCATGGCGTGCATG